>VWYK01091772.1:690-22560 GCA_013399775.1 Semnornis frantzii | reverse complement strand
TTAAAGAACTGGAGTACTGTTCTTCTGGATAATGGCATGAGTTGCCCTGTATTCCTTTTTGCTGCTGAACCAGAATTTGAAGGAGTAAGCAGAGGTGACAGAAAAAAAAATTGAAGTGGTTAATGTTACAACACCAAAAGTGGGCTTCTCAGCAGACAGAAGGACACAAACAACCTGCTTCAGAGATCTTAAATGTTAAATTAGACAGGATACAGTGTGTAAAGGAAAGCATAAGGATGGGGGAAGAGAGATGTTATCATGCAGTTACTTGGTTTAATGTGGAAGCATGCACTTACGGCTCTGTTTGTCCCCTAGTGTACTTGGAAGAATGTCAATCAAGATCACTGGAGGTAGGGTTAAATGAGGAGTGTTAGGAAAAACATTATTTCTGGGAAGTCTGTTCTGCAGGGAATATTCAACTTCTTGAATAAATGTTACAGGATAATCATAAGCTGAGATATGACAGTCTCAAGTTATGACTCAGTTGGAGAGAGTTTGCTGACATGTAACTTTTGTAACAAACTGAGCCTTGATGTTCTGGAGATGGATAGGTACAGTACACATAGATGTCCAAACTATACCCAAAGCTGGTAAGAGTGAACATGAAGTCTGCCTTCTGCTCAAGAAGTGACTGGTATGGAAACAGGAGAATAAGAGAGGGAAAGCTTTTTGTTTTCACAGTAGTTTGTTAGGGCAGTATGAGAAAATATTGGACCAAAATTCTGAAGCTGTTTCTTCCACAAAGAAAATGTAGAAAGGATGATATAAAATACAAATAAGATATAAACAATTTTGGGTCGTATTAGATAAAAATTCCAATTACTTACATGAGTAAATTCAGGCATAAAGGTAAAAAATAATTTGCCTGTGATTAAATAACGAGTCAGAAGTAGACCTGGAAATAGAAAGCAGGAGCTCAGCCTGCTGTGCCTCTAAAGGGAGCACATTTTTAAAAAGAAATTAGGTTAGGTCGCTTTAATGGATGAGACTGCATTTATTTTCATTCTTTTTAAACATTTTTTTAAAGAGAATCATAGGCTATGCAACTCCAAACTAAGGACTGAGGCACACGCTTTGATAAAAACAGCAGGCAGCCTCTGAGACTCTCCAAATGTCTGAATTTTAAATCTCCCATCCCACCATTAAGGAGTATTTGAGTGGCTGCCACTGAGAGGACATAGACACAGTAACTTCAGAAGTGTTAGTAACCACACAGGCATCGAACCTTTGGGAAGCTCTTTATCAGTGAGGTGGAAATAGAAACACATTTGGTGGCCTCAATCATTCTTTTTAGGGCACAGCAAGGAGCTGGTGGAGAGCACACAGTGTCTCCTCCTGGGGACTGCCTCCAGTGACGTCAGAGCCTTGAGATACTTAGAGACCTCTGCTCCATTTGTTGGATCATCTTTCATTATTTATTCTTAAGACAAATGCAGTAGCTCCAGAAGATACAGAATTCATCCATCTAGGCACTCAGCCGGCAGGATAAGGTGCTTGCTGAGACTGAGGACTTCAAAGACACAAGCCCGATTTGTTTAGCCAGCCCAAGGAACATCACATGAATTTGGCACAGTTGTTCCCTTGTTAATGTGGTTTTAGGGATGCTGAGGGACTGATAACATCCACTATCTCCAGTAACATACGCACAGAGCAGACCCTACAACAGGGGAACTGTGTGATCTGCCTGCAGAGCCAGCAAGATTATTAGCCTTCTCAACTGACACTTCTCAGCTTCTCCCCTGGGACATATGCCAACAGGGTCAATCAACCCTACCTGACAGGACAGTTTTGCAATGAGAATATGCACACACATAAAAGCTCCATATGCTGTTAACAGTGACCCAAGATGTGAATTTCCCTATAGTGTAAGCTGTATTTCACTCTGCACACCCCGAAGGAAGAATGCTTTAAGTACTGAAGACAAAGTTGCACCTACCCAACTTTGACTACATTGAGACTCCTGTTTGAAGCTGTTTTGGAATGAGCTAATTTTAATCCACTAAGGTTCAAGATTTCAAAAAGAGGAATTTACCCTTGCCTCCTGTTAAATCGAGCCAAGACAATCTGTTGTGGTGGCCAAACTAAAGCAAATTGGATTTTTATTCTGGCATGGGAGTAGACTAGTGTATTACATGGAAAATACACCTATCCTATCTGGACGGAGATGTCTGCTGAGCATAGGATGTTTTCCTAGTAGGTTTTTTTGGTGTGCCTTTTTACAGCTACATAGCTCCCACACATAATTGAACAGATTGCCTTGGTAGCTCCTGTGTACAGCTTAATGCTCATAATCTTCTCCCCTCTCAGGGCTTCCTGACATTCACGGGAACATTATCTCCCTGCTCCTAAAAAGGGAGTTCCCTGCAGCTACGAGGACAGACAGTCCCTAAAGGCCCTGGGGGCACTAGCTCTGCCGCTTCAGCCTGCAGCTGGCTGCTTGCCTGGGTTGCAGCCTGGTGACCTGCTGTGAAACCCTGGACGCTGTTGCTGGAGACACAGGGAGTACAGGGTTAGATAATTCTGCCTTGAGCCTTGTGGAGTTTTCACTTCTCATCTATTTTTAGCTGACTGAACAGCTGGCCTTGGAAGCCTGTTTACAGCCTGGAAAGCTTCTTTTTGCTAAACTGCTAGGTGTAAGAACCCTGAAAAAACCTTAACCCTCTGAAAGTCAGCCCTGATGTCGGCATCTGACTCCTGTTGACTGCTCAAGATGAATTTATACAATCAGAATTGCGGAATGAGGAACGACAGATTCATTTGTTTCAGCGGTATCTGTTGTCTTTGTGCATCTGCAGCCAATCCTTTATGCCAATGGGAAAGACCTTATGTGATATATAACTCAAATTACTTATATTATATGGCTGTGTGGGCTATAATACACAAGAGAAACTTTTTAATAGCTGACTGGAGTCAAGCTTTGATTTCACTTATGACTATTACATAAAACGTTTTTCTGAACATATTATATCAGCTCTCTTCCACACAAGTATTCATTAAACTTGCTGTGTGCAAAGACAGGACCTTGTGCTGGCATTGTAGGCTCTAAATCCTGTATGAGACATTTGCCCCTTCACTACGTACTGCAGGGATTGTGACTTCTAGCCTGGAATGGGCAGAGTGAATGGCCTGGAAAATAAGACCAGCTTGATTTTACTGATGGAAACAGATTGCTTTCTTGGCTTGTTGCTGGTAAGACATGGTCATTAATGCATGTATTGCTACAAACAAAACTCTTTTTTTTCTCATGGTGTCCTGATATCATTCATGGTTTCCCAGGCTACTAACTCAGTTTTTCTCATCATGTAAATACCTCTGCCCATGTAGGCCTTCAAATGTATGGAAAACAAATACATTAGCAGTTGTCTTCTAGGCTTCCATGTTGTCACCCTGTTGTTCTGGTGCCCTATAACACTTCCACACTGTAATCGAGCTGACTTTGCTGGGCTATCTTAACCTTGACATTAGCCAGTGCATTTCTGACTGGACCTTTACCTGCTCTGGCAAAACTTGTATTTCCTTTCCCTTCATCCTGTATTTCATACTGATCACTGATGGGTGAAATATACAGATCCCTTTCTTCTCACTCTGATCATATAAAATGACTGAGGTGTCCATTAAAAGGTGTCCTTCCATTGCCCTTGCTGCTGTTGTATAACTGGTTTTATATGGAACATAAAGAATAACTCACATGAATTTCTGCCACTGGTTTTTGTAACTGAGACACAAAACTAGTCAGATCATGGACACTCAAGAGTTCACGTTCTGGGACCCGACCATTAAATCTGAATGGATCATGTCCTGTAACAAGAATTCCTACTCTCTTTTCTCCTGCCCTAGGATCACTTTCAGAAGTTCATTCCACCAGGAGGGCATTA
Organism: Semnornis frantzii; assembly: GCA_013399775.1. Classification (NCBI taxonomy): domain Eukaryota; kingdom Metazoa; phylum Chordata; class Aves; order Piciformes; family Ramphastidae; genus Semnornis; species Semnornis frantzii. Next base: position 18,685 of record VWYK01091772.1, on the reverse strand, counting down.
TGGGGAAGATGCTCACGGTTATGCCCACGGGCGGATGGTAGGAGGAGTGACTGCTGGGCAGCATGGCTCCAGTAAGCAGCAGTATCCCGCTGGTTCTCCTAGGCCTGGAAGCAAAGGAGGCCCTGGGGACAGTGAAGGGGAGTGTGTTGGGGGATCAGCTGGAAGTGGTGGAGAAGGAGGCGATGGTACTGAGAAAGGCAAGTATCTCTGCAAGAACAGGAAATGGCTACAGCTCTCAGAGCTTTGCCAACCTTACTCTTAGGGACAAGTAAATTAATATGACTAAAACCTGAATTCTTCTAAAATAAGTTCCATTGCAAAGTCTAGAGAAGTTGAACTGCCTTTAACTTGATAGTTTTGCTGGCATGCATCTTCCTTGGCTGGACCAAAGAAATGATAAGAAACTTAACTACTGAGCTCCTGCGGTTGATACAGCAGTAAGCCAGTACGGCGCACCCTTTCCTCTCAAGGATTTCACACAAGGGTGACCACTACTGGAGACAGCAGTACTAGCTCTTCAGCTCAGTGGTCTTCCCTGACACCATTTTCAAGTATATAAGCCCTGCTTTCACATCGAAGCTTCCACCTAAACAAAGAGCACTTTTGGAGTAATCTTCAGAAAGGAACAGCAGTATTTAAAGAAGTTACCTGGTAATCACCACTAGTCTGCTCAAGCAATATCTTAATGAGAGAAAGCTTTTTTCATTGGATTTAGTCTTTGCATAATTTTATCCTGTTTAGTTTGGCCAGAAACCTCTAAAACCAAATCCCTTCTATGAGAATGAGCAGGTGAAATCATTACTTTAACGATCCCTATAGGACTTTACAACAAAAAAGCAAATCCGCTTGGGAACCGGGAACTATTGTTATAAATGACCAAATGAATGACTTATAACATCCAAGGTTTTAAATTTATATTCTGGGAGAACACACGTTTTATATCAGAATCGTCTTTTACATTTCTGGGCATCTCTGTGAAAAAGAAATCTGTGTAAATTCTCTGCCTTCTTATAGGAGATTTTTCTCTATTGTTATTCTGTGTGTGGGGAGAAGGAGGATTAATATAATCCCATAGATTTTATTGCAGAAATGCATCACAGCTGCTTTTATTTTTCAATCCAGAAATCAATTTGCTTCTAAAGGACTCAATTTGTGTCTTTCATACAGAAAGATGGGAAGTATAGTTGTTTGGTTTTTAAACAAAAGTTTCCTGAAACCAGGAAAGCCCAGGATTTGGCAAGGTTTGAAGGAAATAAGCAAGACAAAGAAATAAGGTGTGATGAAGTTTCAGAGAATAATACTAATAACAGTGTTAATTCTTTGTCAAACTCCATTTACCCATTATTCATATCTGCCCTAATCAAGCTAAACAGACGTCCTTGCCCGGGAGTTTTAAGGTTTGATGTATGAAGGATGAGAATCTGGAAAGTGTGCTACATACCAATATACAAACAATGCTCTTAATAGGAAGGTGACATTATACCGAACTGGAAAAAAAAAAGAAAACAAAATAGGCAGGCAGAATAAAAACCTTTGTCTAAACTAATTTGCTTAATGGAGCAGCTAGAAGATAACCTAAAATTTCTATCAATCAACTATCTGACTTAACAGCAAAGTGCAGCTCTGTCCTTGACAGGATTTTAGCTTTCAAAGAGATACCGCACTGTATTTTCAAACTCTGTTTAGCCATCCTGAGGCTACACCCGACTTTCCTCTTAACATCCTTGTTCAGGAGGGAGAAAATATTAATGCCTGTTCATGTAACAACAAAGAAAATGCCAACTTATAAAAATACTGAATCAAAGGGGATGGTGATTTTAGAATACTCAGGAACAGAATACTGAGGAAGACAATAATAAAGATGGTTGTGGGTTGCCAAGACCCTGAAACAGGGCACTTAAAAGCTTTTGGTCATTTAGAGCCAATTTCAAAGTCTCAACCTAGTTTTGGAGTTTACAATTTACAGCTTTGTTTGTTGCTTTTGATGACGATGGCAAGGTTTAGATAGACGGATTATGCCTGTGCATTACACCTTTTATAAATCTTCCCCCAGGGTAATGAAAAAAGATGATGGGGTAAGGACATTCGTTCTTGAGGTAAGAGGTTTTTATCCGAGCAGAGAGAATAATGACAAATTAGGTTTCAAATACATGCTGTAATGCAAATTCCTGGACAACTGGCTTTTAAACTGCCAAAATCTGCTTTTCTGCATAAGGACAGAAACGGTGTCTAACAGTCTTTTTAAAGAAAAATCTAATCACAGAATTTCAAACTTGATCTAGGAATTGCAGAATCTGAAAACAAAGCTGGTGTCTCAATTTCAGTATCAGAATACAGAAAGGCAAACTATTTAGACTAAGTGTAACTAGTTTGTAATTCCAGTGTAACTAGAGTGTTTTACCTTCCTCTTTTTACAGATGGAAAGTCAGGAGGCAAGAAAGTCACTATATTTAAAACTTACATCTCCCCATGGGAACGAGCAATGGGTATCAGCCCTGAGGACAAAAGTCACTTCACCATTGATTTACTGTCATATAGTCCCAAAGGTGATTTCCCCCATTACAAGTCGTTTAACCGGTGAGTCTTCTTGGATATTCAATTCAACTTTATTTAGCATGAGAAAAGACAATAACCTTGGCCATAGCCCTCCTGTCTTGTGCAGTGTAAGTATTCTCTTACAAAGAGAAGATACATTAATAGCTAGAGATTTTAATTGAGCTTATGGACAGAATACCTGTGCAGCTGGCTAAGAGGACTTTAAGCCTATTGCCCTTTCTTTCTCACCTCATTTGACCACGGAGATTTAGCCTGTCACTGTTTATGGTGACAGTCATTTAAAGTTCAAGAGTTCAGGAAAATTACTTATGATCAGAAGCCACATATACTTGCACAGCACTTTGGATAAGAATTAGGATTTTCCTGCTGCTTCTGAGAAGAACAGGAAGTTTTACAAATATTTCTAGGGCAGGAATGACTTTCTATATAATTTGGCCACTCACTTCAATAGCCTTGGAACATCAATACCCAGGACAAATACAAACTCCACCCATTCGTGCAATAATATACCCTCCGCCTCCTACACATAGTGGGTACCAATAGGTGTGAAAGAGGTGTGGCTTAGTGGACTGATTAAACAGGGGTAAAGGAAGTGCATGGGAGCAGAGCAGAGTTTTTTTGTTTTAACATCTGGTTTAGTACCTTCTTGGGAAGAATTTGTTGGCCAGTCATCTGGAACAGCATTTAAATTTACAGTGTCAATAACTTTGATTATTTATTTTCTGAATCCCATTGTTTACTTATTCTCTGTTGATAACTCCATGTATTCCCCTGTGCCAGGACTGCAATGCCTTACGGGGGTTATGAGAAAGCAGCCAAACGGATGACCTTCAAAGTGCCTCAGTTTGATATTTGCCCTTTGATTCCAGAATCTCTCATGATATATAATCAAAATTTCAGTAACAGACCCTCCTTCAACAGAACCCCAATACCTTGGATGCCTTCAGGAGACTCCTCTGAGTATCATATTGATGTCAATGTTCCAAGAAGTGGTGAAACAGAAGAGCTGTAAACCCCCACTCTCCAAGGCCTTCCTTTTTTCTCAGCCCCTTCTATTTGCAAGTTGACAGCAAGGACCTGAAAAGCACAACTTCAGTTCTTTCAGGCTGCCTTTCTTTCACACTTAGCCCAGACAAATTCCTAGCAGGTTCTAAACTTATCTTTGTTGTGGTGTTGGTCCATATCAGAAACAGTTTGAAGGAAAGAAGCTTTTTATTCCCCAGGGCATAAAACAGCAAAACTAGGAACTGTTTTTTCTGTTTATCAACACTAACTGCTGCCTGTCTGCTCCATAATAAATCTGTTTTGTCATATATCAAGAAGTAATAAATCACCAGAAGAAAAAAGCCTTTGTGTTTTCTCTTTTAAGAATGCTGCTGAATCAACTTGGGGATTAGCAATAACAAAAGTTTCAATCTCACAATTAGACAGCTAACATGAAAGAAAGATTGGGGACTGATAGAGACCGTCATAAGATAGGTACATAACTGAGTTGGATAAATACTGCAAAACTGGTGAATAATGATGACTTTGAGGGGAAATATACAGGAATTAACACAGACAGATCAAGAAGGCAAGAGGGCACAAGAAGGAACAGTAACACCCAAGTGAGATGAAAGAAAGTCAGGCACTATGGGAAACCAGTATAGACCTTTATATTTCTACATGAAATATCTCTGATTTATAAAAATATGTACTCTGACACATAACACAGACACTGCTGTTTTACTACCATATGGTAGCTCAGCCCACATGGAGGCTTGTTTGGAAATCTGTGTCCTGCCACCTTCTTGCAATCAAGATTTCCTCTTACAAAGAGGGATAAGCATTTTATTTACAGACTCAGTTTCCATTGAAGTACTTTTAGTTTAGGAGGATTTTCTCCTTGTCCAGAAACCCTTCCAACTATATATTTGATTTTTATTATATCGTTACAAAGTTGGATTTATTACACTCCTCTGAAAGGCTACTGCCAAGGCTAATCTGAGATCTCTTTTAAAATTATGTTAATAATAACAAGCTACAAAAGAAATGAATGAGTGGTTTCCTAACCTTTCTGCTGAAATGGATGAAGAGTATTTTATGTCCTACTGAATTATTACAAAGTATCTATACCTCATTTCCATGACTAAACTTAATGGCATTTAGGTGGTACTGTGATCTGAAGAACATTTCAACAAGATAGAAAAAGCTTGTCTTTTTTGACATGATCCTACAAAGTGTTTTGAGTTGAAAACCCTCTGAAAAACTTGCTTTCTTTGGATAAAATTGATCCAGAAATTAATTGATAAGACATTTCCCACACTGATTTCCTTTTTTAAAATGCCTACAGAAATACATGCAAATTTCACTGGTGAAAGACATTTAAACATCACACTCTCACATTCTACTAAACTATTATTTTATTCTGTATTTGATATATGTCTGGAGATCAGGTTGCTGTGGGTTTTGTAACATTTTTAATCAACCTAGCTTTTTCATTTGCATTGTAATTAAGGGGGAGAGATTTCTTTTCAATTTCAGAAAGTATTCTAACTCTATTCCAAGAATCCAGGCAACAAAGAGAATGCCAGAATTTCATAAAGACAGAGACTATTTCAAAGAAAACTAGACGACTGTGGTGGAAGGTCCAAATTATACCTAGAATACATAGCCAAGACATGTCTTAAACACCTGCCTGAATATTCACCTTCCCTCCCCGCCCTTTCTTCCCGAGTGGAAGAAGCGGGAAAGCAGACAAAAGCCTTGGTGCCTCTCAGTCTACCACAGAGACACCATATTTGGCCTTGTTTTGCACCCTGCTTTGTCTTTGGTAAGCACAGGTCACTGACGCTAGGCATGTAGCATCTCTCTTTTTCGATGAAATAACTTAGGATTGGTTCCAGGGGTGCTTTTAACTGTTGCTATTGGTCAAAGACACTCGGAAAAATGTTTAAAACCTACCCGACTTGTTTGTTTATTGCTGCTGCCTTTGTTTCGTCCGCCGTTTGCACTGTTTTGCAAGGCGGTAGCTGGGGACTTGCCTCCCCCACGAACGGCAGACCTGACATCTTCCGCACTGAGCCAAGGGACTGAAACGGCTTCCCCGGCTCTGGGATACAGCTGCCCTCTTGAGCTTAGCCGAGCCCGAGTCCGTTTGAGTCTGGCCAGGTCTAGGTGACGACCTAGCAATGGCCTAGCTACGATCAGCGACACCGGGACCTGCCAGCCACCCGCTCCAGACGAGGGCCTACTCCTTTGCTGTGCACCGCAGCTGATCGGACTGTTCCAGCCCGTAAACCTGAGTCCTGCTTCGCCCAGGTGGCTGACCGCTCCGATAACCTCCTGAGAGCCACGGAGGATTTGCCTCACATCCGTGGATCCTCTCAAGACAATGTGCTAAATTTGAGCTACACAACCAGCAAAACCCTGCTCCACCATCACCACGTGGAAGGCCACCACGTGGCTGGGACTATGTTTTTCCTTGTTTATGCTTCTACATATACTTTGGATTACAAATATTGAGACTCTTACTAGTAAGTAAACTAACTCTCTTTTCTAAAGTTTGTGGAAGTTTACGTTTAACCATTAAGAGGCAGTTTGTGCTGCAAGACTCTCCAGTTATTTAAATTTTCTAAAACCTTTCCTAAAATCATATAAATCAATCTCATTATATATATACATTCTGCAAAGATAGTTTTACCAACCGCATAATAGAATCTCTGTGTGTGTGTGTTAACTGTAAATAAGTTTGGGGCAATTATATATTAAAATATTTAATAATTTTATATCGGCCTTGTTATAATTCACTTTTAACCCAGATTCAACCCCTCCTTAACAGTGACACGAAGCAAAATATTTTCCCATCAAATATGCCATTCATTGCCTCCTCTTTTCTGACACGGGTTTTAGACTCCTGCAATACACAATTACATGATTTTTTTAAAAAACGAAATACATTTTGCTTCCATGGTAAATATGTCAAAAGCAGCAGAAACAGGACGGTTTGGTACCTGGATATCATGGTCTATTTTCAGTAGCAGGTGTTCCAAATCATGGGCGAATTGCATAAGTATACTGCTATAGAGGGCTGGTTGTTCCAAGGAGAGGTGAGCCCCAGGCAAGCTCAGTGCAGCAGTGCCCTCACCAACCAGCACACAAGCCCACCACATTTGAGCATGGCAAACAGGGCAGAGTGCTCGTGACAGGGCCCATGAATCAACCCAGAGGTAGTGAGAGGATGAATCAGGCCATCCAGAGAGTTCAGTCAGAAGCAAAGAGACAGGGCTGGACACAGGCTACACTGTCCAAAGTTCGTCTAGGTGACGGGCTACTTCCAACACAGGGCTCTGGTCCAGGACGAAAGACTGCAGGCCAGCACTTCTACAACATAGCTCAGACAAGGATCCTAGGCCCAAGACTGAATTTAAATGGGGTTTCTGGGGCATAAAAGGAGTGAAGGTCCCAGGTGAGGATGGTCAGGGCATCTAAGATCCCTGGACAATGATACCAAAATGTCTGGTAATTCCAGTGTAATAACAACAACAACAACAAAAAAAAAACCAAACCAAAACCCGACTACATAAACCTTCAGTATGCAGGAAAAAAGTAAGAAACATTGTGCAGAAATAGAACAGTGCTCCCTGGTGGTGCAGTTTGAAAGTTCTCACCCACAAGGAAGGAAGCAGCATCCAGCAAGTAGGTCAAAGGACTGGGGTGTATGACCAAAGCTCTCTCTACTTCGTTATGTACTACCAGAAAAGAGATTTGGTCTGTATGCTCCATTACCCTAAACCCTAAATGGGGATAAAAAGTTGCAATGTACTTGGAATTAGTATTGTATCATGACAAATTAATAATAATTGAGATATGGTTTGTACTTATAAGCTAAGAGGATCCTTTGGTTTTGCTAAATTTGCTTAACAAGGCATATAGCTCTCCTTTCGCCAGTATACTTTGCATTGCAAATCCTGCCAAGCAGGATTTATGTCCTTTTGTTTCTAGCACAAAATGAGAAAAACAACACTCCATGTTGTAGAACAATTCAGATAACAATTGTCTTGCTGCTTACATAGCTTCAGATACATGTTAGTTTAATAATTTATTCGAGGTGATGTTAAAAGTGAGAAAAATCAGTAAACCAAATTCTGTCTCAAAAAATACTTAATTTCAGTGAGGCTTGCAGCTACTGTAATCAGGGCAGAAGTTTGTCCAAAATGGTAAAATATTTAAGAGGAAGTAAGTAACTGTTCCTACTCTTTGTTTTCCTTGGGCTGTGATGTAGACTCAGGGGAGTTGCCAATGTCAGAGAATTATTTATTTTGGAAATAAGAGGATTTTATAAGATTTAATTACAGTGGATTTCCAAACATGCTAGGAGCTACAGAATAGAAACTCAGTCATCTGCTTTTAAGCAGGATCATTGTAGTTAGAGATAAGAATGACCAAATTATTGAGCCCATCCTCTTGTAAAGGCAAGCTACAGTTCCCTCATGGAGGATGCACTGGATATTGAGCTTATACCCCACAGAAGAGGAACCAAAATTTTATTTAATAGAGAAGGGCTGGACCGTGAAAAACAGACTGAGTAGCTTTTTTGTTATATTTAGATCATCCACTCAGAACAAAAAGTTATAATATTTTTAGTTATTTACAGTGTTTTAGGAATTCAGAGTTTTTAGGATGGGGTTTCTGGCCATAAATGGGGCAAAGGAAATTTAGGAGTTTTTTTTTTTTTTTTTAAGTTTCCAAGACTTATTCTCTGATATAAGGCCACTTTTATTACAAAGAAAGCAAGCTACACTGAAAATGCATAAAGGTTCATGTTTTAATGTAAATGAAAGGTGTTTAACAAGATCTCAGCAAACAGCTAGTCCCTGAGAACAGCTGCTTCAGAACCAGCCCAACAAGCAGTGCTCATCCTACCCGACCCTGAAGGCAGAACGGTGGGTACTTGGCAGAGAGCAAAGGCTGCAACTCCATCCAGGGAGCTGAGCTGCAGGAGACCATAAGAAAGCTCCATGGCATCAGGGAGGCAAAAGAGGAGTTAGTCTCCTTGTTCCAAGCACAGCCTGCTGAGAAAACACAGCCTGCAGCTGTATGGTCAAATACTCCCTCATCAGCACACACAGAAAGAAGACGACCCAACAATGCAGAGGAGTGGAAGCTTGCAACTGCCAAGAACCAAGAGAAGGGAAAGACCTCCCTCAAAGCCTGAGGTGTTCTTGCAGAACTGCTTCATTGCTCTGCAGATTGAAGGGGTAAACCACATTGCACCACAGGAAATACTGGAGCTAGGTAAGGCAGCCTGATCTTCTGCTGGTGTAACAACCAGTGCAACTAAAAAAAAAGGATGCAACTAAGAAAAACGGTGTTAGTAGTGGGTGATTCTCCCAGAGAAGCATGGAAGCTCTCATTTGCTAATCTGACCTCTAGAGAGGTTGCAACCTTATGGGAGGCTTGCATCAGGGATGTCACCTGGAAATTACCAAAACTTGTATACCCCACTGACTATTATCCACTACTGCTGTTTCATGTGGGCACCAGTGATACAGCCAGACACAACCTAAAGACTGCCATGGACTACAGAGCTCTGGCAGTGGCAGCAGAGGACTCACAGGTAGTTTTTTCACCCATCTTCCAAGTCAAAGGAAAGAGATTGAATGGGCCCGTTGAACTAGGCAAATCAACGAATTGCTACAGGAGTGATGTCAGAGTCAGGGCTTCGACTACTGAGACCATGGGAACCACTTTGAGAAACATGGTCTCCTGGGAGCTGATGAGGTCCAACTCTCCAAGAAGTGGAACAGCATCTTCAGCCAAAGGCTTGCTAATGTAGCAAAGAAGGCTTTAAACTGAAGTCTCTAGGGGAGGGGATTCTCCATCAAGGAGGATCAGCTGAGGCCAGTGCCAGCAAAGATGTGTAGCTTGTCTGCAAGTATGTGTTCTCTTCTACAGAAGACTGCCACAGGTAACCACTTGGCAAATGCCCCACTTCCAAAGGATTGCCCTTTGGCCCAACAAACTGCTGTGATAGCACTTGCAATTTATAGAGCCCACTACTGCCCATCAGCAGCATATATGCCAATTTCTCTTGAATGAGCATTAGAAAAGTTTGGAGGCAAGCCTGCTGGCTCACAGCACTCTAATACATTTATATGCAATTTCATCTATGCCCAAATCCTCAAACCGCAGGTTAAAAACTAGTTTAGACAAGTTGATGATTCTGTCTTGGAGATATGCCTGACCAGAACCACAGATGAGCAAGCAGAATTTGCAGACATATGCAGAAGCAAGATTGCACCCATATTGTGGAAATCTTTGTGAACTGCTGAGTATGTGGCATTTGAGAGACTATTAATTATATTCATGGCATCATGTATCTACTAGTAAAGTCTCTTCAGCTAATATAATTAGCAGTGTCTTTAGGCTGTACCTCCTGCTTTCTATTTATTTAACACACAGTAAGTATCATGTTCTCTCTGATGATCATCTTCTGCTAGCGGTACAGCTTACAGAATGCTTTAATGAGTGCAAATACTTGCTTAGGTAATATATTGTGTTAACACACACAGTAAAGAGAACTACATGAACCACTCTACTCTTAAACAGAATCTAAACCCAGACAGTTTAATAAACAAATTCTCAAATATAAACTCTTCCTTTCATTTTCAATTACACTTTTTAGAAATTTTAAGTAGAAATTTGGTTTTTAGTTTTACCTTGACATTTTGGTAAGTAATAACACCCCACAAAATATTTTGTGGAAAGAATTTTAATTTTAGAAGTCTGTTTTTCATTTAAACAAAATTCCATCTGATACACATTCAGGGAGAATGTGCAGACATTGTCCTTTTAAAATAGGAGTATGTTAAAGCTATAGGTATAGCCAAAGTTATAATGAACATGTGCCTTTCAAAAATGTACAATGAAAATGTATAAATAAGGTGAGATTAATTTATGGTTTACTGGGAGCACTTATTTTTTGAAAATTTGGACACTAAAGGCACAATCATACTGTAAAGGACTGATCAAGGTCTCAGTTCTTCCTAGGCTCAGATGTGAACCAAGGGTAGCACTGCTGTTTTACACCAGGTCCCTGAACTCGTTGCTGGGGAGAAAAAACATACAAGGAGGGCACTAATAGCAGTGGAAAAGGCTACCCATAAAGCAATGCTTTACTTGTGCTCCACAGCATTGCTCTACACAAAAGGGTAAATAAGGACTCTGGAGACTCCCCCTTCTTAGGGGGGGAAGTTCCTGCCTTAAGCAACAATCTCATTACACATCATTCACTGCAGGGAAAACAAAGTGGGCCCTGGAAGGAGGAACAAACAAATGAGAAACTTTTTGCTGGACAGCCCAAGGAAGACCTATGGGCCTTATCGCACAGGACCTCCTCTGCTCACAGATGCTACACAAATCCAATTACGCTGAAGAGTGCTTTAGTCAAACTCCACAGTGCCTCGCTCGGATTAGTAATTACTTCCCTATTCTATTATAAAAACAGCCATAATTTAACAGGCCTGAATCTCTCTTCATTATACTTACTATCTCTAAATGTTTTTCTTAATTATCTTTGCTCCCTAAGAGAGGCTTGAGGCCTTCCTCATTTGCTCCCTCTCTTAGTATGATTGGCTGGATTACCAAAGCAAAAGACTGAACTGGAATGGGAAGTCACAATAAGCAAACAAGCATTCTTCCAAATGCACAAACATTTTTTGGTTATTATTTTAGTGCTGCTAGAAATGCTGTACTACCAGCACTGGCACAAACAGTAGTTCAGATACCCCTATATATAAATAGTATGCTTTCAGTGTTTGCTGTAGGCAGAACAAAAGGCAGTTCCAGTGCTCTACCCATACTGTATGCATCCAGTGTACTACCGATCTCAATTATCAGAAGCTAGCAATGCAGGCATTCTGAAATATGTATTTTAGATATAGAACATTTTATGTCAGCTCACTCACTTCACAGATGTAAAAATTGGGTTCAGCAACTTGAGGAAAAAACTTCCTGTACAACTTTCAGAGGTGGTGGCACTCCTCTAAGGATTGGTGCAAAAGACTATCTCAGATGATGTGCCCTTGTGTCTTCAAGTCTCAGTCTGAGTAATTGCATTGTTTAGCTAGCACTGAGATACCAACTACAATGGCAGTCCCACTAGTCATCTTCTGACTTCCTCTACAAACACAATCCTGAAATCATAGGAAAGGGCACATTTATTCCAGTGGGCTTGAGACATGTGGGCTTGAGGTATGTTTCTTGGTTATCACCAAAACTACTACACCACTTAACATGATTTCCAGCACTCTGCACTGGTGATGTGCAGCACATGCTTTTGCCGACCTTTCACCAACACTATACTGCAATGTACAGCTGATGGAGGAAACAAGAGTTCAATATTATTTTTATGCAATCTAAAATTAAGGTGGTGGTGGTGGTAAATTGCAAATATCATACTATTTTTTTTCCCAGATCCTGAGACAGTCTAATTCATGCCTTAAGTACTGGGATAGATAATGCTGAATATATGTTGTTACGGCTCTAACGTGTGAGGGAACCCAGCTGTCACACGAACTAAAAGCAACTTATTGCTAGACGTAAATGCGTGGGGCTGTTGGCTACGGTCATATCCTACAGCTACCACAGCCCGTATTTTGCATTTCTTGTAAATTATACACGTTGTGCAAGCGCACCTACTTCCTTCCTAGTAAGGTAAAAGTATTTCTATCTCAGCAGCTCTATCGAAAAAGCTGTGCTGCATCAGCTAAGGCCGAACCCCCGTTGAACTGCGCAGGGCGAAACTAGCCTCAGGGCGGCGATCAGTGAGTGCACGAGGCCTGGCCCGGCCTGGCCCGAGCTGCACCTCCCCCAGCGCTGCGCTGGCGCGCCCCGCTCCTCACCCGCCAACCACCGAGCCCCGGGCTCCAACACCTTGGTAGAGTATGGCAGTTTGCCGGTACGCAGTCTGTCCGTAAACACTTACTAGCTTCGGGCTGCGTCTGGGGACAGCATTGAGGGCTGTCTCCCAATGAAGGGGTATTGTTAAAAGACCGTGAAGACCTCTCACTCCCTTTGAGGTGGGACACCAGGTTAGGCCGCCTGCCTCCGAAGCACCAATTCGAGACAGGCTGGCCACGAGCGGAGGGGATGATCAATAACACTGAAAAACTGACCAGCACGGGACCGGTCACAGAGCCTGGACCAGACTACTTCACCTCTCTCGCGAGAGGAGGGGCCTCCGGCGCGGCCCGCGGCTCTCGCGGGACGCTGAAGCCTCTCGCGAGAGGCGGTTGCCGCGGCTGCCCGTAGCTATAGCAGCAGGAGATGAGGGCGGCTCAGAATAGGGGATGGGATGGGATGGGATGGGATTTTGCGCGCCGCGGCGGGGCCCGACGCCGGCAGGTAGGGATTCGCCACGCCGGTTTGGGGGGGTGCTGGAGGGCGCTACTGACCGTTCTACCCTAGCGGGTACCTGCTGCCATTCTCAGAACTCCTGTAGCGCCGGGTAGCAGCGGGGCCCGTGGCGGCGGCTGCCTGACGGGAGGGCTCGCTCCCTTCGGTGCACGGGCGGGCTGGGCGAGGGGTCGGAGAAGTTTGTATGCGGTGCCTGCAGCGGGTAGGACCCTGCGGAACGCGGCCAAACCTTTGTATTCTCCGCTCTAGTTTGTTTGTTTGTTTGTTTGTTTTCCCTCGTCGGGAAAAAACAAGTGTTAACTGGTGGCTTGTTCCATGTGCCTGGAGACCTCCCAGTGCCTCTCCCAGCTCTAAAGTGGCGCAGCCCGCACGGCCTGGCTTCCGCTTGTGGAGGGCAGCCAGCCCACGCGTGGGTCGGCGGTGGTCAGCAGGGTTTCTGTGCTGAGAGGCAGCCATGGCCCCCGGGGCCTCACCTTGGGCATGACTGTACATGAGGGACCCCCGCTGCCTACGGGCAGCTGGTCTGCTTGAGAAGAGGAAAAGGAGTAGCATGTACGAGAAAAAGAGGATACCGGAGCTAGAAAGGTCTTTTATCAGCAAATATATTTGAAATTAGTATCACTGACATTGCATTACGTTGGTTAACAACTCAGACGTGATCAACTGGCGTTAAAAGTTAGATTTGCATGGAAGCTGTTGGTTGGAAAAAACCCGCTCAGTTACAGTATTATATTTATAGTGTTGGTGGAAGGTCGGCAAAAGCTGCTTTTTTTTTTTTTTTTTTCTTAAGAAAAAGGCAAAAGCTATTTACTTTTCCAGGACCCGATTTCGATTGAAACTCTTCGTTCAGTAGGGGGATTATGAGTGAGGATTCGTGAGGATTACAGTCCTAAATAGAAACTGTAACAATGCACATCATCTGCTTTCAAAAAGTTGCGGACACAATGGCTCGGTCTCTTGGTGTTTCAGCTGAGTGTTGTTGAGGCTGATGATGTGTGTGAAAAGAATTCAAAGAGCTTTTCAGATTTCAGACCAAGTTCTGAGTGTTATAATCACGGAAAAAATATACATGTGAAATGGAAGGAAAAATAGTTGTGCGATTTCTTACAAACAGCTTGAAAGAAAGAAATATGTACTGAAAAGAAGCCTCTCGACAGGCTTGTGCTACTTCACAGACTTGAAAATCTACAACTGAAAGCATTTGTGATGCAATAGACTTGACACGGAATAGCAGTTTTGGAAAACAGCAGCAACACAGGTAGTCTTGTGTTTGTTTACAGAGGGAAAGTAAGTACTGCTGTGCTGAGAAATAAATTGGTGAGGTCATACATAACTTCATCTTAGTATAATTTAAAAAAATTAGTCCCTAGAAGCATATTATGGCCTAAAAAAAAAAAAATCCGAATCTGTTGAAATTTGTTATCATTTAAGACGTGATACAAATAATGATCATGTCTATCTAAAGACAGGATATAATTTAAATTCTGTTTCAGCACCTATGCAAGAATATATCTAATCAAGACACACTGCATAACATTCAGATTGAATTAAACAGAAGTTTTTAATGTTTTTTTTCTTTTCTGTTTAACTCTCTCACTTGGGTGATGTCAGCCAGGAAGCTGACACCATTCATGGAACAAAGACTAAGGATTCTGCTTGATTTGTCCTGTAACAGACAGAGTTATCTCGGAAAATTTATAAATGTTGTCTTTATGCCACTGTCAACTGTGAAAGCATTTCAGTTAACTTCTTTCAGGTAAAAAACATGCCAGTTTGTGTTCTGGGTTAGCAAGTCTATTTTGAGGCTATAGTCACGAGTTCGTTAAAAAGGATAATGGGAATTTAAATCCCTCCTTATCCAATCCTGGTGATGTTATTAGGCGTTAAGCCTTCTTACATGAATTTTCATAGAGAGTACGTAGAAGAGAAAGTGTGTTTATTTTCCAGTTTGTGGAGCTTCAAAAATCTTGTTACCTAGAGAATGGTGGCAGCCCTCTTTGGTAGCGTGTTATTGTAGTTACAGTAGGTTCTAACCACACTAATCCAAACTTAACCTCCATTATGTTCGAATGCTTTACAGACATCTGCAGAAAGAGCAGTTGCAGCTGTCCCAAATAACTTTCAGTGCAAATATGCAAAAATGCAGCAGGTAGTACAAAAAAGGAAAACGAGTTTACTATTCAGAATCAATAAAAGTTTAAGTTGGTGCCTGTAGAATTTCCTAGTCTTTTTTTCTCAAGGTACCTTCTGAAATTTAAATCCATTGCATATCCTTCAGTTTCCTAATATATGTTCCATCTATATTTATTAAAACAATTTAATTTGTTCTCTGAAATACTCCACTTTTTGTCTAAACATTGTCTTACTTCTTTCAGTCAGGAGTAGCTGCATTAACCATTATGAAGTTATTGTGTAGTGCTCGTTCCCTAGCACAGATATGCAGGATTTAATGGGAGAGAGAAGCAGCAAGGAATTTTGTTAGTAACGGTGAAGGAATTTTGATTGTCTTGTATGGATCTCTCTATTGTTCCTATTAACTGTAAATCAAGTAATAGGCGATCTTTAGTCTTCTAAGATTTTGCCTTCATCCGTAGGCAACTCCCTTTCCTAGGCTTGCACCCTGTGTGTCAAACTGCTAGGAGGAGCCATCTTTTATACGTAGCCAGGATGCTTTTTAAGACCAGTGACACAATATATAGGTTTCTTGTTGTATCTCTTGACATGCAAGTTTAGCATGCAGTTTATCCTTTCTTTTCTCTTTGATATGTGACCTAATGCATTGGAGTTTCCTGTTACATGACCTCAAAGTTAAAAGGTTTGGGTGGATCTAACCAGCTGATGCCTAGAATTGTCACAGGACTCGCATTTGTCATGGGACTAGTGTTTGGGCACTAGTGACTTGGTTAAGCTCCTCTGAGTTTATCGCAATAGACTACATGCCAACTCAATCATTCATCTTGCTGACTTCAGGTATAGTCATTCAGTTGAGAAATTAACCTGTTTAGGCTTTCCTAAAGTTAGAGTGTGTGTTCTGGAGTTGGTGAAAAGGGAAGGAAGGAAAAACTCCAGCATACTACCAACACCTTTGTAAAACCTAGGGAACTTGCAAGGAAGGCAAGAGCCTATAACTTAAGTGGGTTTTTTCCCACACTTTCCAAGGTTTGTGAGCTGTGTGTATTCTGTTGTACTTTTAAATGTTAGAAGCAACAATTCCTGTTCGTAGAGTATAAAACTTGCAGTAGATTGTCTAGTGTGATAAATACATGAAGTATTGATGGCTAGTAGAGGTGCTGTATTCAAACTCAATGTCTATTCATTTCTGAAGCAGTTATCACTTGGTAAAAGAGAGAACTGTGATATCTTCAGAGCATTTGCTCTGACTTGCTGAACTAGTAAGAGGTAAAGAGGCTATATGGTTTTGAAGATTAAACCCATTTTTGTTCAGATTATTAAAGCATGCAGAAAGTTCTGTGCTGTTATGGGCTATTCTGTACATTTTCTGTCTAACATTTACAAAAAAATACCGTAAAAGCATGAATTCTCTAGTATCATTCATAGCAACTTGTAAATAAATCTGTTTCTGAATTAAACCCATCTGCAGGAAATAGAATTTTTAAGCTTTGATGCTACAAGCGTTGTTTAAGCATTTTGGCTTCAAATGCATCATATCAAAATAAATACTCAATCTGATGTTTATAGAATAAAAGGAATAGCAAATATGACCATTTTCTTCAAAACCTTTAGCTTTATTAAATGAATCTTTGAACAAGATATCCAGAAAATTCTTTAAGCAGCACTGTGAAATTTCAGTTTTAAAACCTATATATATTTTGGTGTCTTTTCTTTCTTGTCTTTATTTAACAATAAAAAAACTTGAAAGCTTTTTACTAGTAAAGAGTTAATTTGGTATCCAAGAGGCAGAAGTAATCTTCCTCCACAGAGTACTGTGCTGCTGGTGGTGTAATTTTCACGGTTCTGGCATTCTTTCTAGGTCCTTGTCTGGAGATGGTGCCTGACAAGGACCAGAATACTCAGTCTTTCTTAATTTTTTTTTTCTTTTTTTTACCTTGTTGGGGTGAATTTGGTTTGGGAATGCAAATTCTAATGTTGGATTTTGAGTTCAATGGGAAATGGACAAAGCCTGACCGAAGCTATTAGATGATAATAGCTTTCCTTCATTACCAACCAATCTAGATTGGAACCATTGACCTAGAGGTGAAAAGCTCAGTGCTACATTACCCATTGTCTGATTTATCCATATGTTCTTGTGTTTAAATGCCCGGTAGTCCTTTTAAACAACACACAGAGAATACTGAGCATCAGTTACACTTGTAGATACTAGTACAGTGTCCATTCTGGTTGTCTTGTGTGTGTGAAGACACTGAAGTTAAATACAGCAACAATTTCGTAGACTCTGGCTTTTCACGAGAAGCTGTCATGCAAAACCTACCATATGGCAAGCCCCATTAATGAAAAACCTATTGCTACCATTAGCAGGAAAATTAATCCACAGCTCTCAGTAGCATACTGCAAGTTATTAATAACTTCAGGCTGCTGCTCAAAAAATGAACTTAAATATCATTAGGAGCTGAGTCATCCCACCAACACTTCTGCATGTTGTATCCAGGTTTGTATTTATCTATGGAAGCCTTTTCACAGTATATTGTTATCATTACATGTCTACTTTGTCATTCATTGAGTATCTTAATTGTGCTGAAAGCTATAGGAATTATGGAAATTTATTTCTATGGATTTAATGGTTTCAACAAAATATTTGAAATAAGGAGTGCATAATCAATTTTCCCATTCATTCTGAGGTAAGATGTTTCTAGGCAACCTACTTAATGGGAGAAGGTCAAGAATTGTAAATATCTGTCCAAGTTATTATCAATTTGTAAGGTTATTGCAGTAAATTACTGTCTGCAGATTATAGTTCCTACAAGGGGCTGAAATAAAAAGCTACATTTGTATCTGTTGGTTTTGTCTTTTTATCTTCTTAGCCCTTCTCCCTCATGAGTGTTGTCGATAATCTCAATTGATT
>VWYK01091763.1:0-14274 GCA_013399775.1 Semnornis frantzii | reverse complement strand
TCCAGTTGGGCTATCAGAAAATAAAGGTATACTGGACGATTACATACCCACATTTAACTCCAGTCTTTTCAGGTTTCTGTTTCCTTTTAGCCTGCTCAGAGGTCTCAAAAGGGTTTGGAATTCCTCTCGCTCAACACCCCAGTCGCTCCAATATCCTCCTCCAATATGGAAAGAAAATATGGATTTTCTTTCCATAGATAATTTTAATTTTAAAAGGGTTGTTTGTTTTTTTTTTAATTAAGTTGTGCAAAAGGGAAATACAAAGGATAAAACATTAATAAGAAAGAAAACCCATATAGGGCTAAAAGGCTGTATATTACATGAACTATATTAGAGTATGAGTTTTATGAAGTTATCTTTCAATTGCTAATTGTAGATTGGTTACAGGGTTATAAATCTTACTAAAGTGATTGACTAAATGTGTTAGAAGGAAGAAGCCCTTCTGAGTGCCAGATTTCCAAGACCAGACTATGGCTTCCCAGCATCAGATTCAGGCAAGTCTTCTATGAGAAAAGGCCTCCAGGCTGTGTAAGATCTTTGCAGGAAGATAGAAGCAACCTGATGGGGCTTCTCCTGACTGCCCTTCCTAAGTGGGGTTTCCCTTGCTCCCACCCACTCTGCAGAGATGCAGTTGGAACTATCTGAAGAAGGGCCAAACTGCAGAGCATTACAGCAGCAGCTCACCAGTAACTCTGAGACTTCAAGTAATGTATGTAAGAGGAAGTAGCTTCCTGAACACTGAACCAATAACTAAAGAAGTTTTTTTTGACACATACAATTTCTTGGGATTATTCTACCCTGAAAAAATACCACCATGAGCCACAGAAGTCCTCAGCACAAAGGACAAGAGAGAGAGATTCAAGTAGTTTTACCTCAGGAACTTCTAGTTTAGATGATCCTGAATTGACATCTCTATGCACAGTTAATTGAAGAAAATGTGGATTACATGAAGATACAGTCCTAAGAAAGTAAGGACTCATCATATACTTCAGCAAAGCACATGATGTTTCACTTGGATCCCAGTACAGTCTTTCAAGGAAAGCTTAAAGTAGTAGTCTCATTGTTTGTAAATGGTATTGGTTTACTTCTGCACCCTAAAATCTGCATTAGACCAAATTGGTGAACTCTGCCTAGCTCTGATTTACAGCATGCTCTGTTTTACACAAGCTACTCAGTCAACATATGGGAGCAAGGATAGAGGAGGAGCCAGGAACATCTGCTTTCCTTGTCTTGGGCTTGCACTGCTACTGAATACAGCTTTTTGCTCTGGAAGACTGTTAAGTCTGTGATAGTCACCAACCGCTTGGTAGTAACAGTGTGCTCTGACATTGTTGCTGTCTGCCTTCCTGCTGTGACTAACTCAGGATGTTGGTGGTTTTGATAGAGTGCTGACATGCCTTGCAGTTTGCTTGCAGGGTCATTGGGCAGGATTTCCATGCCACATGTCCACCAGCCTCCTCATGCTCATGCTAAAGGGCATTGATGTCACCAGTGAAATATCTGCTTCTTGCTAAAGATTTCCTATAAGATGATTAGGAAAACAGTTCAGTTTGTCACCATCTGTACTGTTGTCACATTCTATATGCATCTGTAGGACAAGACCATTATTTTCAAGAAAAAATAGCATTTTCAGTTCACAGGTGGAAGAGGGGGAAAAGAGGCAGCTGAATGTGGCATTTGGCATTGGAACATGATAGGGCTCAGTTCCAGCAGACAAAGCAGAAGTATGGCTGTACGCGCTGTAGAATGGCTGGCTTCTGTTGAAACTAAGATGTCTCAAGAAAAAGACAAGGCACAAATCTTATGAAAGGCAGTCCCTCAAGCCTCTTCTGACCTTGGACAAAAAAAGCTTGAAATGCTCTTCTAGTGCTCTTACCCTCAACACAATAATTTGTTTGGAGTGTGGCAGGAACTTAACCCTTCCCTTGACTAAACTCTTGCCCCAACACATGCAAGCAGAGACATTTTTGCTTGCCTGAAACACCTGGTTGGTCTTGGCCTGAATAGTATGTGATCATCAAGTGTGCAGATGCAGTCCCCCATGTCTGTATGTCAGACAGAGAGCTTTCTTCAACCTCTTTGTGGACGCTATAACTCTCTTACAAATACTCTTGCTCCTTGGTGCACTCCCAATGGCACAGAAAGGCTTGGAAGCAGGAATGAGGGGTCCACTCTGCTTTGCTTTATGATGTTCAATTATGAAATCAGTGTCTCCCAAGGGACAAAGGTAATTACCCTGTGATGTGTTAAATGACTGTAATGATGGCCATGAAAGATGTCAAGAGCACAGCTGACTTAAGGGAAAGAAAATGGAGTACTTCCCATTGTATCCACAGGGACAGACCTTGCCACTTTTGCATAAGGTCCTCTGAAATCACTGCAGCATTAGTCAGTGGCCAACCTGACCAGCTAGTAGGTCATGAAGCAAGTTAGGACTGAGGAGTAATCTCAAATGAGGAAATAAATACATCCCGCGGCTGGAGGCTTGTTCAGACACCATTTGCAGCCTTCATGACTAGGATGCTCAGAGAGACATCCAGAGAGAAGCACCCATCTGTGAACTGGAACAGATTACTCAAATGCTGGTTTTCCCATGCAAACAAGTCCTTTACCGGTTTCATGTCCTCGAGCCAGCAGAGCTACTCCCAAAGCAACAATCTGGGTTTCTCAGCACCACAGCAAAACAGGAGAGCTGTGAAGTGGAAAATGGGTCTGAGAGCAGCTGAGTGCACTTCCCAAAGTAGCCTCTGCTCCCAGTCATGTAAGCATAGGCTTATCCGTAGCTCAAAAACTATTGAAAGTCACCACTAACACATATCTTCAAAGGGATTGATATTTTTTGTCTTCATTCCATTTCTCTCTATTTTCAGTCTTTCTGGGTCACACAATGCCAAAGAATCATAGAATTATAGAATAGTAAGGTTGGAAGGGACCTCAAGGATCATCTAGTTCCAACCCCCTGCCATAGGCAGGGACACGTCCCACTAGTATAGGTAATCAGGAATGCTATCTGCTTGTATTGCATGTTTTCCCTGAGTGCAACAGATGAAATGTTTCCTCAGACACTGTGTTGTCCATGGTTGTGTCATTCTTCTGTGAGGTTATTTCCCACATTGCAAGGTCATCCTGTACTCTACAAGACATTGAAATGAAATGTACTTGGTCACCGGTTTTCATGTAAGTAGAAAATATGATTGCAGTTGGAGAGAAATTAGTATCTCTCAGGCTTCTCCATCCCTCTCCCAACTTCAAACAGAAATGGTTTTCAGAGTACAAAGTACAAATTAGGACATTATTCCAGGTGTTGTAAGTTTCGTGTCATTCACATTTTTGTTGTGCTGTAAGATAAGCAAGCAGCAAGGCAACCTGATACAGGACCCCTCATCAGATACCATGGCTCTGTCTTTCTGCCACTCAGCATTAAACTCAAACTCCAAAACCCTGCCCTCCCTTCTAATGCATCCTCTTCCTCAGTCCCTCGAGTAGGCTCATGAACTTCTTTCACATCGTTGGTATGTTTTTAATTTCTCATCTCCCCATTTGTCAGCTTTGTGCCCTGCTGGACCTGGAGGAGGGAGCGTGATGTGCCATGAAGTCAACAACCTGATGCTGAAGCAGAGCATAGGGCTGCAGTCCAAGGTCACTCTCCTTCATAGGGCTGCTGTCCCCTGCTCGTACCTCATCTTGCATCTGTCCATACATCCAGGTTGGGTTTCTCCATTAATTTCACCAATAACATGCAAGTCCTGAGGAATGTCTCTGAGTCACTTTGTCATTCTTTTAACAACCAGCTCTAACAACTGTCACTGGCTTGGACTTGACATCTTCATGTGTCTCTGTCCATCCTCTGAGCCCACAGACTAATCTGGGAGGGGTCAAGACATTCAAAAGCTACATTAGGGGCAAGAGACTCAGCTAAGAAATTTGCAAAGCAAGCCCAGCCCTTGTTGGCTAAAGAAGAGAAATCTCTTTACTACTTGAACCAACATCAAGAAATAAATGTCAATAAGCTTCAGGACAGATGAGGAATTTAGGTACATGATTCCTGATCATGAGGTAACCACTCGTTTTCAAAAAGTCACCTGAAGTCAGAGCCACGGCACCTGCAGTTGCAAGAGCTAATCTGTTTTTCCCAAGCATTTCTCCATACTCTTTAAGTCTTTAAGACTAGCATCTATCACACAGGGCTCAACCACACAGCCACTACAGCAGTCTGTTTGCCTCAGCAATCTCCACTGGGATTCAGCTGAGGGCAAGGGCAACCTTTGGCTCTGGAGTTATCCAAGCTTCTACACAGGACATTTCATTTTTTTCTCCAGTGGAATGGCATTTGGCTTCCTGATCTACTGTGCAGAGGAAATCTGCTCTTCAGAAACATTTCTGTTGGTTAACATTTTGGTCTTATTCTACTTTAGCATTGCTGAAATTCCCAGCCCCATTCCAGATTATAGCCCTCTAAGTCTCATAACTTCTTTTGTTCATCTGCACCTCTTTTGCTGGACCCACTGGTGCAAGTGGAAGGAAATGGGAAGAGGGGTTACATATGGCTGCTCCAGAAACCGGCACTTCTTGTTCTCTCAAGACCAGTGGCTTTGGTACTTCAGGCCTGTCCCTTCCATTCAAGGCAGTGTTGCATAGTTTTACCCAGGTGTTGCTAAAGTGGTAAAAGAGAGAATACAAGTAGCACATCCATAAAATGATTGCAGACCAGTTTTAAAAGGTCAGTGACTACCCAAACTGCTTGTTTTCACATCCTGGATGCTAAGCCTGAGCAGCCCTGTGAATATTAGCTCTTCTCAAAATGCTTTCAAATAGTTTAGCAAACAGCATGAAAGAAAAAAAAAATGCAAAACATTGACTCAATCTGTGCTACCCTGAGTGAGTGACAGGGGAAACTTGGTAGCCTCAAGGATCTGTCAGATCAGGAGCAAACTATAAGTATGTGTTCTGAGGAACATCTGCCAGATTCAAAAATGTGTGCACATTTCATCATGGTGGTTTTCTGACACTTTCAATAAGATCTCAGCATGTTTTCACAGGTAATTCAACTTCCATTTTCTGTATTATCCTTCCTTCCATGCTGCTGTTGCCTGTGCAGCCAGTAAGAAGACATCATAGAGAGCTTCTATTCTATTGGGAGGTGTCCCTGCCTATGACAGGGGATTGAAACTAGATGATCTTTGAGGTCCCTTCCAACCTTACCATTCTATGATTCTGAAGGCATAGCGTGGAGCTACAGATTGGCTTATGCACTACTCTAGGGAAACACTTAGGTCTGGACTATTGTCTGTGCTTTACACCAGTGGAGGCCCACCTCTGTCCATCACAACTCAACAGTTGTACCTTGTGGTGGTCCTTGGAAGGTAGGAGCACCAGAGTCTGATCCAGAGTGAGAGGGACATGACCTCTCTCAGTCTCTCTAGATCCTAACGTCGTGCACAATGTTACCATGGTATCATCTACTGAAATACCATAACATTATAGCCCATCCAGGGAAACACAGATGGGCTTCTAGGGTTTTCCTGTGAAAATGGAATGGAAGTACTGTTTTTAGGGCACCTGGTTTAAAGAGTTGCAGAGAAGGTCTAATAAAATCTTCATTCTTTGATTCGACACCGTGCACATTAGGCAGAAATGGGACCAGTGAGTGGAGCACGCAATACAGACTTTGTTTTGTGCTATAAATATCCGAAGCGGTTCTCAAAGGAAGAATGAGCTGGAGTTTTTGTGACAGCAGTAGTCAAAGGACAGCCCATAGAAATCCAGAAGCCCACGCAACCAAGAGAGACATGGAATGAAACCAAGCAAGAGGAAAAGGCAAAATGTTGTGATACATGCACCAACTGTATTTAAGAAAAAATAGAAGCAATATTTTGTTTGTCTTTTTACATGACTTAATGACAGAGAAACATAGCAGAGGGAGCCTTGTAATTGAAAGCCTTCCATCTTGCCATGGGAACACTTAGCATAGGCACTAATCCTCCTAACATGGTCTCTGACAAACATATTCCTGAACTAATCAATCTGCCATGCCATTTTCCAAATCAGGTAGAACCACTACTGTTAAGAGGGAACAAGCTGAAATGGATTGTCATTTACTTGGACCAGATATTTCATTCAACTTTCAGAGATTTCTGTGAATTACAAGGCAGAACTACAAATTACACAGAGTCACTGAGAGCAAGGCCTGACTATACAATAAATCCAGATTTAGGACATCTGATATCAAATACCACTGCAGCTTCATAATACAAAACATCTCTCTGATAAAAACTCACTCTGCTCTCTTGAAGCCGTTCAAAAACTGTGGACAGGTTGACTTCACCCTGACAGTTTTCATGCTGGAAAAAGAGATCACTTTGATGACAGCCCTCTGTCATCCCAAAGCCAAGCTTAAATCCAGGGGAAAAAAAGAAAATCTAAAAAAAAAAACAAAACCCAAACCAACAAACACAGAGCCAGCCTGAACTTTATGGTGAGTACTCATATGATTCAATGTAAAAGTGGTTCTCACATTTTTTCTGAGCTCAGTCTCAATCCAAATCAGTGCTGTTGGGTCATAGGTCAATGTACATGGGACTGTGGTCTCTATGCTTTCCTACCACCTGAAGAAAGTGAATTTACTTTTATATTCCCAGGGAATTCTTTAGAAAGATTAAGTGAAGCAATGCCAAAATAACAAGGAATCATTGTCACTACAATATTATCTTGCTTTGACTGGCATCGGTATTGCAGCAGGTACCAGGTTACTACAACCTTACTGATTCAGATTCCTTCCCCTGGAAATTCAGGTATAAAAACCAAGGAGATGTCAGCCAGCAGCGTCCCACCTTCCTAGCACTCCTTGGAGGGAAATCTCCCTCCTCAGCACCCTGTTTACTGTGAGCCAGCAATGGGAGCAACACAGCCAGCATCTTAATTGACAGAGGAAGCACAGAAGGTCTCTCTGGGCTCAGACAAGATTTTTACCTATCGTTCCCTGCACCTCCCCTTTCTTTTGCCTCCCTGTTTCAATGTAGCCCATTTTATGAAACAAGATACTCTCATTTCAGAGTCAGATAATCTGACTCAACTATTATCCTCCTCTCTGCTGAAGTCCGTGGGTATATTTGCAATCTCTCTGCCTACAACATAAAACCAAACCCCTTCTGTGTGAAGAAACGGAAGTTACTCACCGTTTTAAAAAATGCTTTTCTTAGTCCAGGACTCAATATTCAGTGTTTTAATGTAGTACTTAGAGGTTTTTTGGATCTTTTTTTTTTTGTTTGTTTTGGAGGGATTTTCTGCTTGTCAAGGAGCAGGGATAGATAGAGCTGACACACATGTGCAGGACATCACTGCTCAGCAAACTGAGCATTTCATAGGTAAATAGAGAATCACCAGTTTAAAACTCAAATATCTATTTAATTGTGTTAGAACTGTCTTTTAATGGCTTTTTGATACCCAAAGAGGCCATTCTAGGAAGATATATGTTTGCACTTTTGGTAGAAAACGCAACTGAAACGAGCTGTTGCAGTCAATGAGTTTCTCAGACAATCGAAAAGGCATTTTGAAAAGTGCCTTTGTGTGCACAGCCTCTGTGTACTCATATGTAAATAAAGAGAACAGCTCCCTTCCACATTTCTCTTGCCTATTCCTTTTTGTCCATCCTACAGCATTTCCTTTATTCTTCAGTCATTGCTGGTAAACTGCAAAACTTTCCACTTTTTAAGTAGACTCTGTGTGCTGGTAAATTGCAAAATATTTGTTAACGGAAAAAGACTGTGCTTATCTCTGTGTAAGCAATGAAGAAACCAGTATATGAAGAGGATTTAGAGGAATATGTATTATTTGCAGCATGACTTATTGCTCAGTTATTCTATTTTATATGACTTCTCTTTCACCCAAACATTTTCAGAAATTCAGGAAAACACACTGAACTAAGATGAAAAGTCAGAACTATGCTAACAACTTTGTGAATCACAAAAAAAAAAAAAAATTAAAACTGATTGCAAGCCTTACTTTAAATATTTGCAAAATTCTCATTTAACTTTCTTTTCCCTTGTTCTTCTTTTTACCTATTAGTGCCTTACTCAGAAATAATGTGTTAATTCCTATATTAATGTATCCATGAACTTCAATAGTGAGTATCTCAGGAACAGCACTTACATCTAATGCTGTTTGGTTAGATTTAAGCCACTTAAAGTTGAAACAATGAAGCAAAACTTCGGTTCACAGGTTCGAGATCAGCAGAATGTATTGCTCCCGTCATTAGTTAAACAGTTAGCTTTTTTCTGTTTCTCAACACCTTGAATTTCCCTCAAACGATTCAACACACCTGAACACAGTTAGAAAGGAAAACACAGAACANGTTTCTTTAAACCTACGACAACCTCCCAAGTATTGCAGTTAGGTTTGTTCTGGCATATTCTGCATCTGTATTCTGGTGGCAGTTGGCTTCTGGTGCAAGCAGCTGTGCCAACAGTAATGTTTTCTTTTGCATGCAACATACGGAGTTTTCCTGCTGAATTGCAGTGTGCAGAGTGCTTCTGGTAATGCTGTTGTCCAACCTGGGACAGTCCCACACCACTAGTTACTACTGAGAGTGCCAAGATGCCATTAGTGTTACTAAAAGGAGAGAGTGACTTCCAAGTTGCTGAAATGTCTTTTGACACACTCAAAGACAAGCAGACAGCAGAAGGCTTGTAACAGGGGCAGTTTCTAATCTACATTAGATAGTCATGTGCACACAGACTCAGAATTTAGGGACAAGGAAAGGATTTACTGAAATCAGGAACAAGGAGAACGCTCAGTTTGCACAACTTTCCAGCCTGAGCCTGTACCTGCAAATGGTGGACCTGCACATCAGTGGATGTAGCTGTATCTCTAGCTGCCGGGTGTTGGTTTATGTGACAAATCTTCAGCTTCAGACACCAAGCAGATTTTTCATGTAATGCACTTTCAAAGAACTTGCCAATATTATCCCCAAAATGCTTGCATTTTTCCAATTTCTTTCTAGACCAGCATCACAACATTTCTGAAAATAGTTTTCAGGGCTCATTCGTAATGTAACTCATTACCACGTTCATTAAGAACTTCATGAAAGTTAAGAAACCTAAAGTAAATTGCCAAAAAACAAACTCAGAACATTATTTTTTTTCCTCAACATTCTAAAAACTGAGTGTAGTAAGTGAGTGTGTCACTGCACAAATTGATTATTGGATGGGCAGCAGTGTCCAGTCCCCTCTGTGTCAATTAGTCCATCTTCCAGCTGGTGAGCTGAGGCTCAGGACAGAGTTGAGGCATCACATATCAATGGGACCTGATTAAAGTGAACCAAATTTGGAAAGATCTTTGCCATGCTTTCTCCTATGCCTACCAAAAAAAGTCGGTTTTCTGGCTAATTTAATAGAAATGCATTTGTAGGAGAGATCAGCTTGACCCTGGAATAACACTCTGAAAGTAAAATGGAGGGATTTGCATGGAAGTTTATGCCTTGGACTTGGATGGAGCTGGGAGGGGAGGCAGTACCTGCTGAAGTCTATCTAAAACCACCCACGTCCCAGGGTGGGAGAAAACCCTGAAGAAGATATTAGGATTCTGGAAACTGAGAAGTGTTCAGTCTGGAGAAGAAACTGGGTAATTCAAACTCTATTTTAAAACAGTTTTTTCATGGCCAGAGCCTGAACTAACTGTTCCAAGTAAGTCAAGTGGGAGCTGTAAGGCAGACTGCGGGGTTTGAGGGTCTGCAGGGAGTTTGGGGCCAACAACAGCATGTGTATGCTAGGCTCTGTGTAGGAACATGGCAGAAGCACCACCAGAAAAGCCTGGCAACTTGGCTGAAGAATGAGGAGAGTTTGCTTTTCACCAAACCATTTGCTACAGACATTGAGGAGAAGGAGAACAGGGACAGGAGTTGATGTGAGATGAGGAGATCCTAAGTCGCAATATGACCTTCCTGTGTATATATGAAAGACCAAGTAGCTAGCTTAAGATGAGTGAGAACAGCAGTGGGGACTTTGCTACCTTTTACAACTCATTTCAGTGATTCCTGAGGACCCCTCAGCAGTGGCCTGTGTGTGGCTCTTTTGCATGTGGAGTTTTTCAGTGTGTGCAAAGCATCAAGAACTGCAGGAACAGGAAGCTGTATTACTTTGAACAAACTGGTCTCTTCCAATCCATAAAAATGGTCCCCACTGGGCCCTGATTGCATGTATGAGGCATCTCAAGAAATTTCAGGGGGATGGAGACCTGTGCAATGCAAACCCAGGTTGTGCCATTTGTCCCCTACCTCACTCCTGGCCCTAGTATAACTGCTTTAGTTGGTATTTTTAGAACATATTTGATTTGATAAACTCTCAGCAAAAGCAGTGGTATTGTAAAAGCAGAAAGCTATAGTGGGAATGTTTGGTAACATGAGCTACAGCATGGTCAAAGGCAGCTGTACTGTAGATGTGGGAGAAGGCAGTAAAGCTGTTTCAGACCTGAGTCCTGCCCACAAACCAGGAAGGGGATTCAGTGTCCCTAAACTTCTCTTGGGCAAATCTGTGCATTAAATTGAACACAGAGACCCCAGAATATTAATGAATCCCTCTTCAGAAACAGATTGCTGAGATCTGAGTGTTTGGTCTTTTTTCTTCTATTTTTTTTTTTTTTTTAACTCTTGAACTTTTTCTTTAACTCTTGGATTGGAAAAATAATCCAGACCATTGATTCTTAACAGGCTTTTAAAGAAGAGAAATAAAATGGATAGCTGAATCAATGTACTGTCTTTAATTCAATATTCATCCCAATTGATTTTCACTTCCAAGTTTCACTTCAGCATGAAACACGGCATTGTGTTAAGGAAATTGTGGGGGAACTTGTAGGTTTTGGCAGCTGGAGCAAGGGGAAGCTGTGGTTTTTAGATTAGAGGAAGGTGTGGGAATCAACTCCTTAGCTAGCGGTCGGAGAAGCAGGGCTTGTGCATGCTGTTTGTGTACATTTTTGTTGTCAGCCTTTAGCAGTTTTCACACAGTGGAGGTGAGAGGAATGCAGAGGCATCCATGTACTCACATCCAGCCACACTGCTTGTTCTGCTGCCAGCCCACTCTGCAGCAATGATGACACTGTACCATCCCGGCAGCACCCAGCTTCTCCCTGCTCCCTTAACACAGGGGAAGGATTTCCGGGAAGTCTCCCATCCCCATCCCCACATTAGCAGCCTGGGAAAAACAAATTCCCTTTCCCAGCTGGGGCATCTCCATTTACAAGGCTGCCAAGCTCCTGAGGACTGCAGCTCTTGGGCAAACATATTTCCTGATATTTTCTGTGGCTGCACTATATATTCTGTGGTTCAGTCTCATGAGATATGCAGAGCTTTCCATAGCAACCACGGGGATAGGTTTCTTCTTAAAGAAACAGTAACAGAAAATGAGAAGTTTACATGGATAAAATCAAATAGTTTAAGGACATTGGAAAGCCCACTCAAAACAAACTCTACTCCTAGGAATGCAGCTTTGTCCCCATGGGGAACAGGAATGGGGAAATAGAATGTGACAAACATTAGTCACAGTGCTGGATGCACTCTGGAAAAAAGGCAAATCAAGCGTAAGCAGAGCCAAGCAAAAGTTCGTCCTGCTTCTGCCTCACCTGTCTCTGCAGCTTCTCACCTTGCCCGGTTGTTCCTGCCACAGTTTCTTCACCAGTACCCTAAAGGTCTGCTTTTAAAGTGCATTCATAGTTATTCCTACTTAAAAAAAAAAAAAAAAAAACACAAAAAAACCCCACAAAAAAACCCACAAAAAACCCCAACCCCCCTCCAAAAAAACAACAACAAAAACCAAAACCAACCCAAAACAAATGAACAAAAAACCCAACAATAAAAAAAGCCCAAGCACCATTTTTTCTGTGCTTCACTCTGCCTGCCCAAGCATCCATCCAGATTAACAACTTCACCATGATGCTAGCTGTCTTCTCCTTCCATGGTCAATGACTTTCATTTCTCTTCAGAGCTCACATTTTCTGTGAAGCTCAATGATCTCTCAGACACACCAGTAGCTGCCACTGAAATGTTTGGACCACTTATAATGGTCTATAGAGCACTGTATGTTCTTTGCTTTTCCACTGGGAGATCCTTTGGGAATGCATCTTTCCTCTTTTGGGTTTGGTGATAAAGGAAGGGAGCAACCACTACTGAATTACTCTGCTAGCTATTATATGTGCTTGGTATCATTACTCTTTTTTTTTTTTTTGACAAATTAGAGGGAAATTCAGAAAAGCATAGCAACACCAAGTGACCACAAGGGATTGACTAAGGACAACTGAAATCTCTATATATTCTCCCCAAGAAAGGGCATAGAAAAGGCTTTCCTAGATTCACAAATGTTTAATGTGTACACATAGAATGAAAATACATGCTCAAGGTGAAGCCTGAAAAGCAGCTAAACTTCAGAGGATGACATTATGAAACAACACCCTAAAAGAAACCTTCCAGCTGGCAACGCCTATTGACTTAGGGAGCTGCCACTATGGCAGACAGCAGAAATCTCTCCATT
Source organism: Semnornis frantzii (assembly GCA_013399775.1). Classification (NCBI taxonomy): domain Eukaryota; kingdom Metazoa; phylum Chordata; class Aves; order Piciformes; family Ramphastidae; genus Semnornis; species Semnornis frantzii. The sequence goes on along the minus strand of VWYK01091763.1, from coordinate 1,759 downwards.
GACACTTTTCCTTATTTCCAGTTTAACTGTGTGGTTTTGAGTTGCCATCTCCCACCATCCAGAAGAGAATCACAGCAGACAGTTTTAAAGCCTTCTAGGATGGCATGCATACCAGATCTATGCCTATACCATTATGCTACCAGAGCAAAGATGATGCCATTTCTTTTCACTATGAGCCTTTGTTGTCACAAGTCAGATCTGGGAAGCTCAGGGATGAGACTTTCTAAAATTATTGACTTGCCTGGAGTGATTTGAGCTCACAAGTAAGAGATGAAGCTTAATCTTGCTAGTTACTCAGAATGCTTTGCCTGAGACTTGGTTCTCCATATCTACTGACATGACACTAATACCCAGAACACCTGAACCAAGGGGTGTCATGGCTACACTCCCTTGTGAACATAGCTCTAAAAGCACAATAATAGTGACTCATGTCCCATGGATTCTGAAGATTTGGACCTTAAACAGTCTGTATTTTACCTCTGGGAATTAAACCTCAGACTCTTGAGGAAACACCCTTACTAGAATAAAAACTCAGTTTTCCTTAGGAGACCAAATAATTACCCTCCCTGCACGTTTCACGTTCAAAACATGGATGTGGTTACTTGGAGAAGTTTGTATAAAAACAGTGAAAACTATTTATTTGATACCAGTCAGAGGAGGCAGTCATAGGATGTTGTGACATGGTGCACTGCCTAAATGCTATGGAGCACTTGGGAAAGCAAGATAGACGATTTGCTCCGAGTCGCATGGAAACAGGAGACAGGACTGGCAGCAGAGCCCTGGCATCCTAGTTTCCAAATCTGAGCTGTAACCACAAAATTCTCCTTCCTTCCTCCCACGGCCCCTCTTGTGCAGATTCACTGGAGGAGAGAAAAAAGCAGTCAGTGCTCAGTAACTAGAAAATAAACTCCATAGCAAAAGCAATTTTGTCTCCAAACACTTAAACTATAAAAAAAAAAAAAAAAAAAAAAATACCAAACAAACCTCAATTACNAAGTCAAGGGAAGGAAGAGTGTAAATCTATAAAAGCATCTCATCCACTGTGTGCTGCTACCTGAGATTTACTATAATCTCTATAAATGAACTATTTTCCAGACAGAATATGCACCCATCCTCATAGAATGTTTACAGAAAGGACTACAATAAATTAAGGCAGCTCCTTTGAAGTCCGCCAAGCTTCTGCAAGCTAGGCAGGCTTAGGACCGGCCCTGGAAAACTTTCTCCTCATTTGAATATTAAGAGGGCTAATAAAACAAAGAGGACATGGTACGTTCTGGAAGCTTTTCTTTAGTTGCTAAGGGACAATTTGGATGTGAACACAGTTTTAATAGCTCTCTTCACTCTAGTCCATTAGTAGTTCTTATAGAACCAGTCGCAAAAAGCATCTCCTACTGCTTTGCAGATTAATTACCCAGTGTTTGGAGGAAGTGCTGTGTCAGTGCTAAGTGTTATTACTTCCAGCAGCTCAACTCCGTAGCAAATGCAAGCAGACTCTGAGAAGGCCATTGCTGAGTCTGCAATACCTCCACGTTTCTCAAAGCAATGTCCTGCTCTTTGTTCCAGTGACTGACATTTCTCAGTAGAGCTGGAGGTACTGGCCCATTCCAGCAAGCATGAACATGGGCAGCAAACACCACATGGTGGTACAGCACTTTGTACATGCCAGTAGACCAAATAGGAGCCCTCAGGGGACAAATCTTGATAGCTAGCATACACCAAATCCTCTCCCACTACTTATGTGCTAATTTGAGGCTAATTG
>VWYK01091746.1:0-19834 GCA_013399775.1 Semnornis frantzii | reverse complement strand
AAAAAAAAAAAAAAATTGAAGTAGGCACAATTACAATGAGATTTTGAAAAATATGATCAAAATAGAACAGAGACATAGAAGGGTCTGGTTACTGGAGTGGCCCCAAACAGGCTATCCCTTCCAGTGAAGATGTGTCAGTTGCTGTTGACATGACCAGCTGATTTCTGTACTAACTGGTTACTAACACTGGACTGTGCCAGACATTTGTGGGTTGATATGGCCTCAAATGACACATTGATCAAAGAAGGGGATGCAGCCTAACTGCTGATTGCTATTCATAACATCCCTCCAGGTACTGCTCATGTAGATGTAAGTGTATCAGGAATTTGCACCTGTTTTGAAACAAACTGAAGATGAAACTGCATTATGAATCAGTTGGCAAGACAAATCACATTTGTATGGAACTGCATATGTAAATCAGTTGTATGTTATGCACACCTAATTTACAAGTCAGGTGTCTTCAGATTCCAGTGCCTATAGTTTTCTCCATGTTTATTTTACTGCTCTGCTCTGCTTTTGGGCTATGCTTGACATTCCAAAAGTATTTGTGCATAAAGATCTCCATTACCTGTCAACAGGGTAGCTGCACTTGCCTACTGGAAAAGCACCAAGTTAACCATTCACCAGGTATGCAAAGCTGATAAAATATCTGCATTTCATAGAGGCAGTGGACATAAATAAAACAGAGTAAAGGAAGAGGAAAAAAAAAAACGGTAAGTGTTGACTATTATGATGAAGGATTATGTCCTATGAGGACAGGCTACAAGAGTTGGGGCTCTGCAGCCTGGAGAAGGGAAGGTTTCCAGGAGACTTTATAGTAGCCTTCCAGTAACTGAAAGGGGCCTACAGGAAGGCTGGGAGGTGACTATTTACAAGATCTTGCAATGACAGGACAAGGGGCAATGGGTTTGAACTAGCAGAGGGGAGACTTAGACTGGATGTTAGGAGGAAGTTCTTTCCAGTGAGGGTGGTGAGGCACTGGCACAGGTTGCCCAGGGAGGTTGTGGCTGCTCCCTCCCTGGAGGTGTTCAAGGCCAGGTTGGATGAGGCCTTGAGTGACCTGTCCTAGTGGGAAGTGTCCCTGCCTATGGCAGGGGGTTGGAACTGGATGATCCTTGAGGTCCCTTCCAACCTTACCATTCTATGATTCTACGAAAAAATGAAGAAAACATAACCCAAAGGTGAACTAAAGTAGTTTTTCAAACTTGCTGGCCATGAACAAAGTACATGGGGTAGGAAAATGTCAAGCCTGTGGGTGACAGCTCCATGCGCTTCTCTAGATTCCATTTAGGCACACTTGCAGCTTCCCAAGTTCAGGTGCACTAAGAAGGTAAAGAGATGTTTCAGATCAGAACCAGTGATCAACACCTAGTTGGTGCAGGAGATCTCCAATTTAGCTGAAGAGCTTTTCCAGGTGTCTGTTAAGTTGTCTGAACAGAGAGTAAAGGATTCTGAAATGAGCTGCATCCTTTGAGAAATAAGCTCAACAGCTGCAATTTCATCACAGAGGAAACTCAGTCTGTGTAGAGTCCCTCAGACCAGAAGCTGCAGGGACTTGAATAATACTGTGTACAATCTAGAGCCAGAGAACACTGGCCTGGGGAAGATGGAGAAGTAGTTTTATTTGTAGAAAGTCAATACAGTTTTGCAAGTTTCACTAAGGATCAGCCTGCAGCAGGATTATATTCCTTTTGCTTAATCTTAAATCACGTCTCCTGTCTCAGAATGCATTATTTCCCTTACTAGCATTTGTACAACCTATGATACACTCTTTTAATCCTACTCTTTTCATCTAAATTCTCTTTCGTGTTCTATGTTACTCACATGGTCTTTACTATGCCAAAGTGAAATACAGCTAGGTTAAAGCAGAAACTCAAACTATAGAATCACAGAATGGTAAGGTTGGAAGGGACTTCAAGGATCATCCAGTTCCAACCCCCTGCCATAGGCAGGGACACCTCCCACTAGTACAGGTCACTCAAGGCCTCATCCAACCTGGTCTTGAACACCTCCAGGGAGGGAGTAGCCACAACCTCCCTGGGCAACCTGTGCCAGTGCCTCACCACCCTCACTGCAAAGAATTTCCTCCTAACATCCAGTCTAAATCTCCCCTCTGCCAGTTTAAACCCATAGCCCCTTGTCTTGTGATTACAAGACCTTGTAAATAGTCCTTCTCCAGCCTTCCTGTAGGCCCTCTTCAGATACTGGAAGGCTACTTATAAGGTCTCCTCAAAGCTTTCTCTTCTCCAGGCTGCAGAGCCCCAACTCTTGTAGCCTGTCCTCATAGCAGAGCTGCTCCAGCCCTCTGAGCATCTTCGTGGCCTCCTCTGGACCCACTCCAACAGTTCCATGTCCTTCCTTTGCTGGGGGCTCCAGGAACCAGCCTAAGCAAAAAAGAATCTGAGCAGTGAACAGTGGATAAATATTGAACTCAGCTGAAACTCCATGTAAATAGGAGTGACACAGCTAAAAAACTGACAGGAGAGTCAGGTACAGTGGTTGAAGTCAGTTCTACTGATTATTTGCAGGTACACTTACACTTTAGGACACTGTCCCAGAGAATACGTGGACACTGGTCCACTCTGAATACGTATGTCCAAAAGTTACAGAGTCATAGAATTGTTTTGGTTGAAAAACACCTTTAAGATCATTGAGTCCAACCTTCAACCCAAGACTACCATTGCCATTAAATCACATCCTGAAGTGCAATGTCCACACCTTTCTTGAACACTTCCAGAGACAGTGATTCCACCACCTCCCTGTGCAACCTACTCCAATTATCACCACAACAGAGTAAAATGTTTTACTGTTTCACAATCTCTGTAAACTGCAACTACAAGATATGACCTTGCAAGGTCAGATTTGCAAAGGACCACTTTTTCCATCTCTTGGCATAGCTCTTCTGCAGTATCTAGAGAGTTTATAGTATAAAGCTATGACATGCACTGTAAAATCAAGGCTGTGTATGGAGAAGAGTGAAGGACTGGAAAGCAAGGTGAGTTTTGAAAGTGTTTCTCACATTTGAGCCTTCCGCCCCACAGTTCACTATTCTGCTGTTGTCAGGCTGGACTTTACATGGTGACCATGAAAAAAGTCAAGTTAGATATGCAGGAAAAACACACATTTAATATCCCTCGATGTACATCACGCATGCAGTTTTCCAAAGCCGTCCTCAAAAGATAATGAAAGACAAAAAAATCGGTGTCAGAAAAGTGTAGGATAAGGAGCACATCAACATTAAAGAACTTGACTGAGATGGGGGAAACAGTGAGGCAAGCATCTGACAGTGAGATTCAAACATCCCATCATAAGGAGGGAAGTTTCCTTAAGTAATATAGAAGCAATATAGATTAGATAGTAATAAAAACTGAAGTTTTAGCTTTTTTCTCTCTCTCTTTTTCCTTCCCTTGAAGACATAAAGGGAGAGAGGAAACTTAAGAAAGCATCTTAGACAAAGGGTTTCCTTTTTGAGTTCAAGAGCAGAAAATCCTAAAATGCCTGCAGTGATTGTTGGGATGTTTTATTTCACTTTCCCTGCTTCTTCCCTTTTGTTTTCCCTTTCTTTTCCCCTTCCCTTCTGCAGATTTAAAAGAAAAATGGATGATGGAGAGAGCAGAGGCTACCGAATATCCTTCAGAAATTAAGACCAAAATGTGACCAACTTCTTCAGTCTGCAGTTACAAACCAGCTCTTCTTTGAATTTACAAAACTCATGGACCCCAGGGCTTTCAGCATCTGGAGTTCTGGAATCCTGATATACAAACTCTTATTTTACAGGTCATAAAGCAAAGCTTAACAATGTTGCCTTCCTGATACCATCCATAAGCTTGCTCTCATTATAAATTTAAAAAGCAGCTTATTAAAAGCAGAAGAAACATAAATATTGGAGGTAGATCCATTACATTTCATGATACAGTTACCTGGTGGCTAATGCCAATGCTTCACTTCTCCTCTTCAAGGATAATAAAAGGAAAAATGTCCCCATGACATTCAATGGCAAAAATGTCACTGCTGAAGTGCCTATGATGTGCAATTAACATTTTTAAGGAGTCATTTAAAAGGATACTGTCAAGGCTGATAGATCTGAGATTACACCAACTACCTGTGTTTGGATTTCTGCATAATTCAGCATCTACCTAACAAGTTCACCCTTTTGTTTCTGAATATTTATCTTGTTCTTTATGTCCACTGTATTGAGGGCACCATATGTACCATGGACCTCTCCCCCCATTGCAACCTCACAATGTTGAGTTCCAACTGCAACTTGAGGAAAGCAAAATGCTAAAACAAGAAATGTTTTTTGGATATTACTATCCCAACAGGTTCCTTTTTTAATGTGCTGCTTTCCTCAGGTAAGTTGCTGTTTTTACAATAAAAAATATTTTGCTTTGAAGTTAAAAAAAAATAATTAAAAGTTGTGGGTAAAAGCAGTTCAGTGTTAGGGTGGAATTAACAAAACAGCAAAGTCATTCTGTATCACCCATGAAGACATCACCAGCAGGATGGAGACTTCAGGTCTAGACTCAGCATGTTTGTGTGGAGAAAAGAAGTCCTGGATCCTGGTTTCTTGGCAGTTGTATCTGACTGTTCCGCTTAATAGAATGAAAAGCAGGGAAATACAGAAGATATCTACTGCCTTTAAGCAGGAATACTGTCTTTAAGCAAAATGTTCATCAAAGCTTCTAGGCAATGCCAGCTACTTTTTAAAGATGTCATTGAACGACAACTGCCTATTTGTATTTGCGGCTAAAATGTTTCTTCTAAGAGCTGATAGCAGGCATCAGTTTTCAGGCCGAGCGCAGACGTTCCTGTCTGACTGTCAGGCACATGAAGAGCAATGTGTCCTCAATATTTCAAGAAGACAAATGAAGGAGACACGATCCTAATGTTAAATGGCCTGTGAGAAAAGCAAGTGCCTACTCGACTGACAAAACACTTACAGATAAACTCCAAGAGCAACTTTGAAGTGATGACTCTGACATCTCTGGTTCTGTCTCAATCTGTTTTTTCCCTGCAGCTCCTCAATTAGAAAATAGCTATGTGTAATTTGTTGGGAAGTCTCAGTTTCAAATTTGCCAAATCAGACCCTGTTTCAAAGCAAGAGGACACAACGGATTTGGATGAGGCTTTTGAGGGATGTCACACTTTATAGAGGTGATTTTCTACTGCTTGGGGAAAAAAAAAAAAATATCACACCCTAACCTGAGCCCAGGAAGAGCCTGGGAGTGCTAGAGGGAACCATAAGCTGCATGATATCAGAACACTCTTTAAAACAATAGCAAAGTTTTTTATTGTGGAAAGTAATAAACAGGAGTCTAGCACAGAACCTCTCTATGCACCATATAGTTACACATCTGTCTTACAGCCCAAAGCAAAGATTTAAAAGTCTATCATGGTGTGTTTTTTTTCCCCCAAACAACCATTACTGCCTTTTTATATCCTTCTTTCTATGCCTTTCTGCACTAGGTGAATCAAAAGGGGTTTCTGTGTAATTATATAAATGACATTATGACATTTAGCGGACACTGTCAAAGGAGGGGGAAAAAGATTCTCAACAAGCCTTCTCTTTGTTACTGAAATCTTCAACAATATTAGCCACTGCTTCTGCTTCTTTCAACACTTTGCTGGATCAGACAGGTGAAATTAGACTGATGAAAGTCCAGCTGTCCAAGGCTCTGAAGAAATGCAAATCCAACAGCAAAAGCTCATCTGCACACACAGCTATGCACACACTGCTCAGTGCAATACTCAATGAGATGAGGAACAGCTCAGACAAGCAGGAGGAATACAAGTCTAAGACAATGCATCTGTGAAAACACTATTCCTTATCAAATCATAACTGGTCATCAGAAGGCTGATGGCAGCAGAGGTCTGAAATAGCTATTTGGATGTCTGAGAAGAATCACAGATTGTTAGGGGTTGGAAGGGATCTCCAGAGATCACTGAGTCCAACGACCCTGCCAGAGTAGGACCACCTACAGCAGGTTGCACAGGTACACATCAAGGCAGGTTTTGAAAGTCTTCAGAGAAGGAGACTTCACAACCTCTCTGGGCAGCCTGTTCAAGCACTCAGTCACCCTCATGTGAAGAAGTGTTTCCTGGTGCTAAGAAGCAGTGGAATTTAGTGATTTGCAGTGGCTTGGGGGGAAACTCATCACTATGCGAATTTGTCCTACTTAAATCCACATACCAGTGCTAACCTCCAAGTCAGACTGCAGACAAGGACAATCTGCTGACTCACTCCTGAATCACAGATAGGCTTCCTGCTGCTGCTTTAAGTCCAATTAGTTCAATTTCAAAACTAAAATCAAGGGTTATCTTCTCTCTAAGTGAAAATGGAAGAAGGAAAGAGTAGAGAATCAATCCTACAGGGAGATCCTCAGCAAGGTGCACATTATCAGATTCAGAGTCTACTTCTCCTGGAAAGTACTTCTGGGAGGTGATGCAGCTGATGAGACATGCAGAGGTGAGAGTGTCACATGCTTAGGTTCTTTGCCACTATATAAGGGTGAAATTAATTTTCAAAGAACTGTCCACATCCTGCTCTGCACTTTACTCTGCAGGTGGCCTGAAACTGTGGGAGTTCCGTACACCAAAGTTTCCTTAATTTTATAAACAAGATTTAACCTGGATTAGTAGTATCTATTTCTAAAGATCTTTCTGCTAAATTTTTAGATCTCAAATACCACCAATTTTTCTACTAGACATACCTTGGCTCAATTTGCCCCTCTGCAACACTACACCAACTAGTTTTGCAGGAAGCAAAGCTTGATGCCAGCAGACACTAAAAATTACAGATAATTTCTTCCTTAAGCCCAGGTGAGAAGGCCTGGGCCACATTACTGTGGATTGGCAACCAACGGGTGCGCAGCTGAACACCAGCAGTTCACTTCAGCTGGGGTAGCTCTACTGCATTTACACTTCTATCTATGCATTATGAAACACTCTCAAGTTTGTTAATTGCTCCTGTATGAGCACACCAGCAGAACCGACTCCAGAGCTGTGTGAATGTCAGATGAGAGAAAATGCTTAAAGATAACTGTTGGACACCTGTCAGCCCAAGCTGTGTGTGCTCTCATCTGAACTGCCAGTGGGGAAAATGCACTTCCAGATCTACATAGAGAAAATCCAACACTGCCGTGGATTTGTATTTGATAAAGTAGCCTTACAAGAAGAATATGACAAAAAAGTTAAGAAGGATGATATGCAACTCGATTGGGTGGTCTCAGAAATTAACAGCACAAATATAAAGGAGTTTGCCTCTTCTGGTCTATTCCCAACTACAGAGCCTTAGTCAGTTTTATTTTAATGAACCACAAAATGCATCGTGTTGGAAGGGACCCTCAAAGGTCATCTTATGCATTTTCCCTGCAGTGAGAAGAGACATCTCCAACTAGATCAGATTGCTCAGGGCCCCATCAAGTTTGACCTTGAATGTCTCCAGGGATGTGGCCTCAACCACAAATCTGGGCAATCTGTTCCAGTATTCAACTACCCTCATTGTGAGGGACTTCCTCCTTATGTCCAGCCTAAATCTACTCAAACCATTGCCCCTCATCCTAACACCACAGGCCCTTCTACACAGTCCCTCCCCAGCCTTCTTGTAGGTCTCCTTCAAGTATTGAAATGCTGCTGTAAGGTCTCTCTGGGAGCCTCTTCTCCAGGTTGAATGACCCGAATTTTCCTGGGGTAGCAATGTCAGACAAATCCCCCCTAGAGTAAGATTCTAAAAGGAGTGACTCATGGACACGTTATTATTCGCCTCAACATCAGCCCTTTTTCTTTAAACACAGAAACCACAGTGTGCAGGAAATGATCAACCTACTAACATTTCTGTTAACGTCCCTCGAAACTCTTGGAGCTGCACAACGAATACTGCTAACCATCCTACTATGCCTGAGAAATCAGTATGGTGACAACTCTGAAATATGTTACATGTGACACTTTGGTCCTGACCTTACTTTCACTCAAGTCAATCAGCACTCTGCTTTTGATATTGATGGGAGTGGGGCCACTGTTCCGCTGTCACCCCTCTTGTACCCGAGGGCGCTCTCTCCAGCAGCACTGTCAGCTTAGAGAAGCCAGGGCAATTTCAAAGTATTTTCTGATGCCCAAGGCAAACCAAGAGATGACCTTTTCCACCAGCAGAGAGCTGCTTACAGGCTGCTATTGAATATTCCAGCAACTGTAATGCTCTGCTCCCAGAGATGACCTGGCTGCATTGCATATGAGATGGGTTTTCCTTTTGCTGTTCCTCTCCTCCCTCTCATTCAATGAATTGAGTTCACAGTTTGATTCTCCTCTGTTCTGCACCTTTGTGATTACTTTTACGTGGGACAACCTCTATACCTGAGCAGCACTTGGTAGAATATTCAGCACCAGGTTCTAAAGGACTGGATAACCAACAGTAACCCCTTCTTAGCTTGGGGATGATTTTAGTGCTCCTGGAATGCATGCAGCTGAGTGATTGTCCATGCTCAGCCATAAAAAGTACAAAGGTTTGTCCTCAAATGTTTATTGGTCACAAAATAGGAAAAAGAGCTGTAGCTGAAGTGACCTAAGTCATTAGGTGGCCTGAACTGTTGACGTTACAGGAACTCTGCTGATCAGTATCACAACAGAAAGCTGGGTCCTGTTGGTTCAATGGAATTCAGGCTAAATATCCCTGAACAAAAACTTCACTCCCAGAGATTTCATATTTAGGCTAATGCAGAGACAAAATCTCTGTAGAGCAATCTGACATCAAGAGTTGAATTTCCAGGGGTACGCAACTCTAAATTACTTCAAGTATCTTACTGTTGCTGACTGCAGAATACACAACTTGTATCTAAAAGAAAGAGGTTAATGTTTCCTGGATGGGGATGGTCTTCAGAACCTCTTACACATGCCAAACATGCCTGTACCAACACGGCATTCAATCGAAAAGCTGCTTGAAAATGGACAAATATTTTCTTAATAATTATCAGCAGCATTGCCAGCTCTTCCAAGAGCTACATTTTGCTAGGAGGTTAGCTGTTATTTTTGCAGATGGGATGTCTGTCCTATCCAGTTATTTCTATAAAGAGACTTGGCCTTTATGACTAATTTAAAGAGTTTCCCAAAGCAGATGGAACATTTTTAATATAGGGAAAGGGATTTAGAGGAGCTCCAAGTATTTAAAAATAAAGACAGAATTGTGTTTAAGGCAATAGTGGGAAGTCGGAGGTGCTCCAGGCTATTGGAGATTGTCTCTTTGCCCTCAGTAGATGTCACACAGTGTAAATTGACATTACATCCTGATATCAGTGGATTTTTATTCAATTCCTCTTGCTGACGATCTGGTCCACAGAATGGAAATGTCTTGGTGAAATGGACAGAAAGGGAAGAGAAAAGACAGAGCATCTTAGCTAGCTGTATTACATTATCGTACACTGGTCCTACCTCTGCCAGCAGACAAAAAAAAAGAAAAGAGTTTCTGGTACCACTGATGTAATTTACTGTAACAAGCCAAAGAACAGAGAACTTGTGAATGAACTGCTGTGTGTATGCATACATACATGTCTATACAGCGGGAAGAAACAGAGATGTAAGGAAACATGCTGGACAGGCTGAGTTTGTCAAGCTTGCATTTCACCTACTTCCCTTTCCCATTCTCAGGTCTCCAATTATGCATTAGATTTACATTATCCTTGGCTAGCCAAGATCTACCATCAACCTCCCATGATATTAACCACACAACCTGGGCCCTTTCCATGCAGGGGAAGGTTGCCAAAGGGGATTCAGATCAGATCCTCTCTTCACAGATAAAGTCTCTTGCTCACTTGCTGCCCCTTTCTCTCTGCTTCAAAGCTCTGGTAACTGGCTCTGGGTTAAGCGGCAGCAGCTCCGCCAGCTCTGTGCTGTTGGCTTACAGCAGCATCACATGGTCTAGTGTTAAGGGTCTGTGTCAAAGCCCTTTCTGGGGGTCACAGACTGACTGTATGATCTCACACCAGCCATTTGTCTTGCCTGTTCTTCTATTAAGCCTGTCAAGAGAATAGGCTCAATAGAAGAAAAACAGGAGCTCCTTAAAACTGTATTGGTACAACTGAGTTGAACCTTTTTTTGGGGTGAAGAATCTATAAAAACTGACTCTGCACTGAACTTTGAAACATTAATTTGTTAAAGACGCAATGCCTTCCCTTCCTGAACACTGCTCCTCACGGTGTGAAGCCTTGCAAAGGCAAAACGATGTGCATTTGGAAACATTTTCACAGGTACTTATATGAACCACCAGGTGATGAGGAATGTTTCAAAAATTACTAGGGCTGCCTAAATATCTGTTCTGCAGCAAGCCTAAGTTACAGTTTAAAACCTGGCAATATATTTATCAATATTTTCATCCCAGCTGCATTTTCTGACATTTATGTCAAAAGAAAATCCTGCAAAAGGTCATAAGAGGGCTCAAGTGTTATTAAGTGCAGGAGCTAACAAACAAAACAAATGCCCTTCATTCACACTTGCCTGATAGTTCTGTGAACTCTCAAACAATGGATGCTGATCACTTTCTCAGCCTCAAAGAAATATCCATCTTGGCTGAAATCATCCATATGCAGAGAGTCAGCAGGAACTTTAAATGCCTCTGATACACTTCAAAGCAGGATTGAATTATGGCTTAGACTCTTTGTGACTATTTCCCTTTCTTTCTTTTTTACAGTGTTTCACTGAATGCTGTCACACCTTAGTGCTGAGAGCTATATTGCACAACAGAAGAGAGCCTCACATAGCAGGAGACCTTGTGAGCCACACAGACAAAACAAAGAAACAGAAAGGATGTTTGTTAGTTTAATTTATAAATGGAAAAAGGAGGCACAGAGAAAACCTAATGCCTTGCTCCAGAATACACTAAATACCTGCAGTGTCTAGACGTTGAATCTACCTCACTACCCCACTACCCTGCCTGCATTACAAGGGCTGCCCCTTCTTTCCACACTCCTGAGAAGCACTCACAAAGCTAACACAGATCTGTGGGCGATGTGCAAACTGAAGCTCCATCTAAATCCCTGTTCGGTGGTTTTGCTACAAGACTATCCTTGCACTTCCTTTTCCATTTAATTCCATTTCTCCCACACCGCATCTCAGACTTTTGGGAAATCTCATAATACCACACCAAAAGCTCCCACCGGCAGCCAGAATTGCTTTTACTGCTGTTTAACACAGTACTGAATTTAAACGGCTAATGAATATGCCTCTCTCACACATGAACACAAACTACTGCATAGCAAAACTTTAATTTATCAAATTAAAATGCACTATAGCACAAATTTATTGTATCACTGCTCATAAATGTTTTTATGCATTTGATTTTTCTGGGTCTTTTATGGTTTTGGTAGTACATGGAAAGCAATCAAGGTTCCATTCGAAGCAGCCATGTAAGGAATTCTCATTTAACAGAAGACAATGGAAAATTAATCTAAAATGAGTGTAACTACGTTTTCAAAGAAACAACAAAACAACTCAGACATTATCATCTTCAACAGTTGTTTACTGTCTTCATTTATGAAATTACCTGTCAAATTTTACTATTTCCTCCAGGAAAAGGGGGAAAAAAAAAAAAAAAAAAAAAAAAAGCCAACCCCATGTTCCTCTTGAAGTAAATAAAATGCAACAAGAGTATTGAGGATCCTGTTCTTGCTATCGTTAACTCTTAGCAATGATGACTGATATTCAACGCTCCTCTCCTGCAGATTTCAGTTCTACACTTCAGCAGAAAAGCCTCAGACATGGCAGACTGGTGAAAGCCTGAGTATTTTCCTCTTTCTCTCCTGCTCTATGGAACATCTGTCTCCTCTTTTCAATGGGCAAAGCAACATTTTTTATTCCTGGAAAGTTGTTTACTGCAGAACAATCACAACATAAAAAGAAAATACTTGAAGGAACTACAAAGGGATGATAGCAGCATGGGACTTTTCTGGTGGAAAGCTTTGTTATCTGGGGGTGAATCTCCTAATATCAGTTTGTTTCAGCGTTGAATCTGGTTGGAAGAATTTGTTTAGCTGGGAGAACAAATGCAGCTGGTTAATGCCATGTAATGTGTGTGATGGGAAGGATGCCAAATAAACATCAGAAGGAAAGGGAAGGGCTGGGGGAACATGCAGCTTGGCAGTCTGATGCCCTGGCGCTGAAGCAGACAGGGGATGGGCCAACCTTCTGGCAGTCACAGGAGTGGATGCTTACCCAGCAACAACAAAGTCAGTAGCACAGTAGCTCAGAAAGGGGAAGACAGAAGTAAGAAGACAAGTACAAAATAGCTGAATTAAAGTCCCTCACATGCTTATTCCCAGGCAGAATGCTCCCAAAGGCTGTCCCCAGTGCTGGTGCCGTGCCTCCCTCTAGGTTTAGGAGGTGGGAAAGGAGTTATCACAGAATCATAGAATGGTAAGGTTGGAAGGGACCTCAAGGATCATCTAGTTCCAACCCCTTGCCATAGGCAGGGACACCTCCCACTAGCACAGGTCACTCAAGGGTTCGTTCAACCTGGCCTTGAACACCTCCAGGGAGGGAGCAGCCACAACCTCCCTGGGCAACCTGTGCCAGTGCCTCGCCACCCTTACTGCAAGCAACTTCCTCCTAACATTCAGTTTCAATCTCCCCTCTGCCAGTTTAAATCCATTGCCCCTTGTCCTGTCATTACAAGACCTTGTCAATAATCCCTCCCCAGCCTTCCTGTAGGCCCTCTTCAGATACTGGAAGGCTACTGTAAGGTCTCCTCAAGGCCTTCTTTTCTCCAGGCTGCAGAGCCCCAACTCTTGTAGCCTGTCCTCATAGCAGAGCTGCTGCAGCCCTCTGAGCATCTTTGTGGCCTCCTCTGGACCTGCTCCAACAGTTCCATGTCCTTCCTGTGCTGGGGGCTCCAGAACTGTACACAATACTCCAGATGGGGTCTGACGAGAGCAGAGTAAAGGGGGAGGATCACCTCCCTTGTTAAATTTTGAAGGGCAGCTACAGTGAGTGGGATGCACCAGCTCCTATTGACTTCCTAAATGGTGGTAAAATGTGCAAATCCTGTGGATTGTAGCTGAATTTAAATTACAATGATTACGAAATATAAAGCCTAAAAAAGAGGATTTATACATGAGCAGATTTAGCCAAGACACAGAATCCCTCAAGACCTACATTTTGTTTACATGCAAAGTAGACTATGCCTCCTGAATGACTTTAAATCCTGATGACAATTATTTATATATCCATCCACCCTCCTAACAGGGTTCTGAATCATAATTCCTGCTGCTAAATGCCTTGGGGAATATTTACTAGTTATAGGTTCATCCCTATTTTCTGGCCACGGTCCAGCAAACCACTTTCAATGTGTAAACAGCCCTGCTGCCTTCAGTGGGTCTACTCATATGATGCATAAGACCATCAGGACACGTGCTTAGATAGATACATAATATCAACAACAATAGCCATACTTTTCCCTTCCCGCTTTCAGACAGAATTTTGATGCACAGCTCTTGGGAGTACAGCACTATCAGCCTATTTTATGATAAACAAGCTGGGGAACAGATAAATTAAGTGACTTGCCCAAGGTTGTACTGGAGTTCATTGGAGAAATGAGGACATAAACGATCAAGGTGCATTTAAATTGAGTCCTGAGGATCTTGCAGGGCTCTGCCTACTCTGTGAGCAAGGCTCTGAGTACTCTGACGTTGTGATGAAGGAAATCAGTGAGGTTACATAGGAGGAACACAAATATTTTTTAAACTATTTGCATCTACTATCACGTTAACCACTCCACTTCTGTCTTAGCCTGACAGTGTAATGAATTTTTAATTCATGTTAATGCAAAGAAATCACAAAATTAAGGCTTTTTCTATATTCCTGATCCAGCTGTGGGAATAAACTTCACCACTTTGCATTTCTAAATTCCTTGACAACTTCTAAACAGTTCCCTAACAATTTCAGAAGTTTTTAACAACTTCTAAACAATTCCCCAACAATTTCTAAATTCCTTAACATCAATACACAGGCAACTATAATGATTTAAAAAGATCCCAGTGCCATCTTTAATGAAAAACTAGTAGCTTAAAAGACTTTAAATCCTGAAAGTGGGAAATATTTCTCTATAAAGAGGAATGCAACACACCCAGTGAACCCCTCTCAGCTTCCTACAAAAAGATTTCTGTCCACAGTCATATCCATAACCATTTTACATTCTCTCTCAATCATACCTATCAAAGACCTTGCATATGGTCAAACTGAGTGCTATGGGAAATGTTGACAGGAAAAGCTGCTACAATCTGCATGCAGTAAAATGAATCAGGGGCAGACTCAGGCTATCATTCTGTCTGGTTTCCACTGGCACCTCATTGTAATTACCCTTGGCAATTTGTATCCATATTATCTGGATCCAGGAGTATGAGTGAGCACTGCCTGCAATTTGCCAATTGCAACTGAATTTTAGTCATTGCGAAAATGCTATGGGACTGAAAGAGATCTGCTTCCGTCAAGCATTGTAGGTATGAAGAAATGAAAGTAGAAAATGCAGTGCTCAAAATTATATAGACTGCCAAATTGTATTGTCCTTCTGGTCAAGGAATTGCACAGGGCAGGACCAGTAAGAAGTTGTTGCTGCTGCTTTAGTCTTTGATCAAAAAGCTCTCTACAGTCTCCAAAGCTCTCACAACAGCCACTTGCCAGTAGCACCAAATTCACTGTGAAACTGAAAAGGAAGGAGGTTATGGAGACCATCCCAAATAACACTGGGTACTGAAATATCATGAAGGTGAGCCATGGCACCAAGAGACCTCCTTATGAGCCTCGCCTGATGCCAAGTGGCCGAGAGATAACTGTTCAGACTGTGTTCTGTGCTCTTTCCCTAGACAGGTCATTTCCTTTGAGGCACAGAATGAAAGCAGTGTTGGATGGACTGCTCTGCTGCTTATCTGGCCCAACTTCACAATGTGGCAGTGAGGAACTCCAGTTAAACTAAGGAGGTATTAAAAAACCCTTCTATGAATACCCTTATTGAGATTAAAGGAAGAGTTTATTATTGCTAAGTCACATAGCAGAGAATGAGTATCGTCACCTGTTTATGCTGGGCAGGAACAAGAACAAGCACAACTATCAATTTCACATTAACTTTGTGATTTTCAGATGTCTCCCTGCTTGCTGCTCCCCCTCCTGCCTCAGACAGTGTGGACAACATTTAGGGTACTCTGGGCAGTCAGCACAGGAATGATGCACTGCTCCAGAACATGTTCGGCAGAGCTGAACACAGCTCCACAAGGCAACCCTGGAGCAGGTCCCTGCAGCTCCTCTTACCTTCTCCATTTCAATGGCACAGTTCTTTCTCTGCATTCCCCTTGCTTTGACCCACATAGCTCCCTGACTCCAGCATCTCATGGATGTTGTTACTACTTTTCCTAAGACATGCTTCTACACCTATTCTTTCATTCCTACACTCCTCCATCTCTTCTGTCTTCTCTGTTTTCAAGCTCAAAATAGAGCTCTTTTGAATAATGCAAATTTTTCCCAAATCATTCTTGCTCTCCCTCCCATGCCAGCGCACCACTCAAAAGCTGGCATGCTCTGTGTGCTGGATTATAGCCACATCTGCCTTTCCTGTCCATGCTCAGTTTGAGCCAGTAACAGAAACAGCTTCCCCACTACCCCAGATTCCTGTGTTTTCAGTCTCAGCTGTGTTCTCCATGTACATTCTCAGAATCACCAGACAAATTTGGAGTAGGAGGCTTCTATTATGTATGCTGGCATTTTATGTCTCGTGATACCATTTTACATCTCACTTCTCTATCCAGTTTTAAGAAATACTCTTTGCTTTCAGGTTCTGTGGTCAGACACCTGGTTGGGATGGTAGGTGAAATTTCTGGAAACACCTTAGTTCCACTTCCAGGAGTTATGGGGTAGCTCTGGGGTTTTCAAATGCACAAGTTCCTTTCAAACTCCAGCTGCAATCAAACACATCTGCTTTCTCCCAGGCAGAGGGAATTCAAGGCCCCAGAACTTCTGAAAATAGGTGTCAGGCTGATAAAATAACTGCTTTTTTAAATTTAGGCACTACAAACTATAGTCATCAAAGTATTTATGCATTGCTTCACTTGGCACTGCAAAGCCTAAGTGAAACAGATGGCCAACTCAAGTTTCCAAAAGTGACTCAGATACTCAGGAGCCCAACTCACACAGGAAGTCAATACCAGTTAATCCTCTAAATGTCAAATGGCACTTTTGAAAATAGCACTTTCCATTACCAATAAGGACCTGAAACTTTGTGCTTTTTAAATGTTTGCTTTGTACCAAGTAATACCCCAGGCTCCACCTGTCTGTCTTTTCATGTTCAAAGGACAAGTGAGTAATGCAGTCCTTACAGGCAGGTCACCAGCAAATCAACCAGCTCTGCTGCACTATAGATTTTTCTTGTAAAGGGCACTTTTTAGGCAACAAGCTTAAGGCTTGGTGAGAGGGAGAGAGCTAAAGAATTGTATATACTTAGAATTAGCAGCACAGCCTTCCCTTGCTTGCCTTCCTTTGCAGCGAAGTGCAGAGACTGCAACCACCTCGGGTAAGAGCAAAGTTCTTCTCTTCAGGGGCTTAATCAGTGTTTAACAGAAACTGAAAGTGAATGAAGGAGGGTTGTGTTAGAGAAGTCTGGACGGTTTTAATGACAATGGGTCATTAAAACATGGACACTGCTGAGGCTCCTTCTGGATCCCTTGTGACAGACAACCCAGTTCTTCCATAGCCTAACACTCTGGGAGCAGTAACAGTTTTCATGTCACACAGGAAGCTCGTTATGCTGTGTGGTAGACACCATGGCTCAGAAGAGGCCGACCACTTAGAATTAAGAAGTGTTTGGATGCCATCCCACAATGCAGCACCTAGGAAAAAGTTCACTGAGTTTAAAGTAAATCTTATGGACACAAGATACTAAACATTTCCTCCTCCTGACACTATGGACCCTGAGACTGGCACAAGCCAAAGCTCTGCCTGTGATGGACAGGTCCCATGCCTCAGCCATTCGACAGTCAAGAGGTCACCCAAGTAACTTTCAGTGCATTTCAGCTGCAAATGGGTAATTAATTAAATCAATGTCCTCCCCACAAATTGACTGGAACTAGAGGGAGGACTGAGTTGAGTGCATTTGGTATTTTTAACTTGGAATGTCAAGTGAAGGAATAATGGCCACTAGCCCCAGCATATATCTTAGAAAAGGGAGAAGCTAGGGAGGTGATTTGGATCCACCTCAGTAAGTCTAAGACAGAGTACAGAGACAGATAAATGTGGGAACTGGTTTACAGGGGAGACTAGAGGGACACCAGTCCTACAAGGTCTTTGAAGGTTAACTTTTCCCCACTTTTAGGAAACTCTGGAAAAGCCTTCGAGTCCAGGCCTGCAAACCTAAGTTGTCAGGTATCATCACAGTTTATTTCATTTTCAGATCTGAGTTTAGATATACACGTTCGCTTGTATGAAAGTTAAGGCAACTTCGTTTCCACAGCCTAGCAGGTAGGAACACACAGAAGGAAGCCAACAGCATAAGTGGTGTACTGTAAACTACAAAGTTATATAACTAAAGTTTATCTCTCTCTCTCTAATAACTTTGATCTCTAGTCTTTACTTAGCACTACACTCTTTTCAGTACAAAGAACCTTATGATATTAACCCCAAGAAGAAACATGACTTCTCTTAAAAAAAATAACAACCATTACAGTTTTGGATTCCCTTCCAAGAGTAGTAATTTCAATACTTGCTTTCATAATTTAAATTACATCTAGTTAACAAAGACTGAATGACTTTTGGCACATTCTCCCTGCATCTAACAATCATTTCCATTCACTTAAACTATATTTTTCCATGTTGGATTATTGTCATTAAGCTACTCAGAGTGTGACAATAACCAAGAGGTTTTTGGCTATGGGAATCAGATGCATTAAAATTTGAGAAAGAGTAATACAGAGGCATGGAAGACAAGTTGAAATGCTCACATAATGTACACTTGATTTCAATTAAAGAATGAAAACTTTTAAAGGCTTAGAAGAGATTTGGTCTGCACAAGTACCTCTTCACTTCTGTCCTACTCAGAGAGTGCTCCTCCTCCCTTCAGTCCCACCAAGCCTGCCCACTTGGTGACCCAGCTAATTAGTCCCACTCATTCTTTTTTTCACTTTCAAATTCCCATTGCTGAGGCAAAGTACACAGGATCTGTGGAGTCACCATCCCTGGAGGTGTTTAAAAGGAGACTGGAAGAGGCACTTAGTGGCATGGTTTAGTTAATTAGAAGGTGTCAGGTGATAGGTTGGACTCGATGATCTCAAAGGTCTTTTCCAACCTGGTTAATTCTGTGATTCTGTGGTGACTTACTGCATAGTTCGGTGCTCACCTGTAGAGCACCTTAGGCTCCAGAAGACTCTGGAAAAGCCTTGGGATGTGAAGACCCAGGTTCTGTGCTTTTAGTTTAGTGCCACGTTCTGCATAGCAAGAAGCAAGTGATGTAGGTAGACTGCAAGTAAGTCTCCCCATAAGCTCCAAGTGTTGTCTCCTCCTCGCCTCTGATGTCGTGCTGGTGGTTATTTTGTAGTGGTGGTGCTGATGGTTGCTTTGGGGTGGCCATTGGTTGTGGTTGCCCTTAATGGCCTCAAGAAGAACAGAATAAAACACTGGTCTCTGACAGCTGGCTAATGGTCTTTCCATGGGAGCTGTTGCCAGTATGTGCTTGGTGCATGTTGAGAGTAGAACTTGAATGATTAATTTTTCTTCGAGCCGCAGTTAAATTTGCAGAACTATAGAAAAGAGGAATATCCTTCCCTAACCTGGAAAGGACTTGAAGTCTTGGCAAAGGAATAAGTAGATTACTGGCACAATGACAAGTTAATAATATAGGCCTGGCAAACACAAATAATAACAATTAAAAAAAACAAAAACAAAAACAAAAAACAAAACACATACTCAAGTGCAGAGATACATGAAGGGTTTGCTGCTATATTACCCACATGAGGGAAAACCATCACAAATTCTTCCCCCTTCCAGGATCCACAATTCCAAACTAAGATTTGATTAATATTATGAAAGAACTCAACAGTTAATGCAAATCTCCCCAGTGGCTGGGGAAGGGGGTAGCATTACACAGAAAATTCCACTTGTCCCATAAAAGACAATCTTGAGAAATCTCTGGCAGGTTATTTGACAGGACACAGGGAGGCACTGAAGCCTAAATCCAGACTGGATGAGACAAAGCAGATCCTGTAGTAGATGTTGCCATTATACCAGGAACCAGCAACAAATTTCATCCCAAACCCTAAGTTAGTAAGCAGGGTAAAACCAGAATTTGACAAGGTTGTTTTTAAAAAAAAAAAAAAAACAGAGGGAAGAGAGAAGACTTGGGTAGGAAAACCTGAAGAGAATAACAGGGTTCCTGAAAGGCTATTTTTTCCCCCACCTTCTTCCTTTAGGCAGCAATTAACGTGCTCAGTGGTGTACATAGTTGGTAGTTGTATTCTTACAACATATTTAGTAAGTACAAGCTGTTTCAAAGTTGTTAATCAAGAGCAGAACTTAGCCCCTTCCGACCCCTAACATCCTGTGATCTTCAGACTTCTCTGAATGTAGAATCAGGCTCCGAATTCAAAACTCAGTTATTCCTTTCTGTCCTGAGAGTTAGGTATTAACTGCTATTACAAAACTGTGAGCTCTACTATTGTCAGTTACAAACACAGCTTTTCAAAACCTGTTGTGGAGGTGCAGCACTCCAAGCAAAGGCAGTGTAATCAGTATTCTTCTGGGAGCAGATAACGGTGAAGAGTTCACACTTCTCAAACATTTCACAGAATCACCAAACTTCAGATGTTGGAAGGGATCTCCA
>VWYK01091744.1:5416-20918 GCA_013399775.1 Semnornis frantzii | reverse complement strand
TGGGTTTGGGGTGGGCTTGGATTGGTTTTTGATACCCTTTTTTGTCGATCAGTGAAAAATCAGAGAGACCTTGTCCCAAATAGAATTTATTTTCCTCTTACACTTGAAAGTGCCATAGTAGACTAGGTTTAAACTCAGCAGATTGAACATAGCACGTTGAAGAGCAGAACATGCGAAGTGCCTGCATGCCAGCTAGCCACAGAATCCTGTGCTTGTAAGCACAGCTCAGGAAATGCTGCTCTTGCACTTGGACATGTCCTCTAGCAGTGAAACTGCTTGAAGACATCTGTGCTGTGGGCACACTGACTCAGTGAAAATGCTGGCTTTTGTTACAACTTCCTTTGGCAAGTCTTTTGCTCCAGGGCAGTTTCTTAGGAGTAGATCCTGTGTCGGGAGTCCCCTGAGTAGAGCAGCTTGGTTTATGCTTAGTATCTTCTAAGGTGAAGCTGTCCTCTCCTTCCAATGAGTTGCCATCCTAGACAAAAAGCTTTGACTGGCTTCCACTGTTACTAGTAGTGAGGCTCCTACTTAGCCAGCACAGAAATTTGTGATTTGGTGGCCAGAAAAGTCTCAAGATTTCTTTCTGAGGGATGTATTTTGTGTTTTGTTTATGATGATCTGCTGTAGTAATGAAAGAGAAAAAGCTGCACGTGTTCAAAAAGACCATGGCAAATGTGTCTGACTGTAATGGCCTCACAACCTGGTGCTGTTTGTATTGCTTTTTGTTTTTGTGTTCATTTGGTGGATTTGTTTGGCGTTTTGCAGTCCTTAGTTTGGAAGCATCATAGATCATCTACTCTCTGCAGTGAGACATTGAAAAATAGTTGTTTCATTACCCACCAAAACCCTGGGGAAATCTAAATACCTTAAAGTTTAAAATGTTTTATTCTTAGATTTCATAATGAAAAATTAATGATATATGGGGGAAAGAGACAGACTTTTCTCTTAGACATTTGTCTTCATGTCTTCCTTCTCATTTTTTGCATTTTTTGCTTATTTGACATTTTTTTTTTAGATTTAAAAAAAAAGTTTCTGTCATCATTAGCTTCAAAGAATTGCAGCAGCAATTGCTCTCTACTAAGCCAGGTGCAGTAAGAGTGTGGGGTGGGTTTTTTCCTCCCCTCTTTTTATTAAGCTGCATAGAAGTCAGAGTTTGTCCTTTTTTTCCAGTATGTTTTATGCTGTCTTCTAATGTGTCATATTTGATCCGTTGATTATTAGCAATTGATCACACAAAATGATGGGCTGTGTGCTTTCAGGTAGCCACAAGAGTTACCTACTCCATTTCCAGAGGTATCTAATCCCCTCCCAGTCTGGGGTCAGTACAATATTAGTAATATTTACCACACACTAACCATGTCTCCTGTAAACTGTTATTTGAGGTAGGCACTAAAACTGAGAGGCTGCTGTTCAGGTACCAATACAACATCTTAGAAACAAAGCAAAATACAACCTGGAAAGTTGGAAATTGTCTCTTGAAATCTGTGTCAAGGTCTGAAATACCAATTTGTAAGGGAGAGGCAAAGTTATGCTGTATGTTATATAGGTGGGGGTCAGTGTTTAGTAAATAAGGTTCCATGACCTGATTTCCATGACCAGGTATGTCTAGCTAAGAGCTTCTTTGTTGTCAACTAGCTCCACTATATTTTCTTCCTTTTTTTTTTTTTTTAAAAAAAAATTTATTTTGTACTGGCTGAAGAAGTTTTATTAAATCCAATGACTTTTGAACTACTTCAGAAACTCCAGGTGCATATGTACAGTAAATAGCTTTTTGTTCTCTGACTGAAGTCCACTAGAGGCAGTTTAATGAAATGCAACTGATTGCTTTGTTGGATAATTTGACACTGCAATCTTTTTTTCTCCCTGTCCTTTAAAATGAGGCATTGATGGCTTCCATTTCCATCTTTCCCAGCAAAAAAAGAGCTGAGTTAACACAGAATATCTTGTGTGTTTTGCATGCTAGACATCACTGCAGGAGACTGTAGTTAGGTTGACTGAAATAGGTGTAGTCTCTTGGCTGTTGTGCTAACTGAACATTGTGTTGCCTTGAAACCCTGTAGTTTGTTGTGTGTCAAAGCTTTTTTGCTTTAACACTGAAATATTCACGTCCTTGGGACAGATTATTCCCTTCAGGTAAGGACTAGAAGCTGTGTGGAACTGAATTTTGAGAGCTGGGTACACCAAAGTTCCTGTGGTATCAGATTTTGGCAGGGGAGAAGTGGTTATTTTACTGTTGTTGGAAGTGGGAGGAGTATTTCAAAAGTACTGATGGCAGGTGCAGAAGAGACCAGGACTACCTATATAGATTTCTTTCCTGATTCCTTCCTGGATTTCTAAAACCCAGTCCTCTAGATTTTGGTGGTAAAGCCCATTGTTGAGATGGAAATAGTATTTCTTTAGATGCAAAGGTGCATGTGCTAATGTATTACTTTTCCCAGGTAATGCCTGTGTCAGGGAGACAGCTTACATCATCCTTGGTAGCTTGCTTTTTTTTTTTTTCTCCTGGTGGTTTACAGAGTGAGGTTTATCTAGGAATGAATTTTGTGGAGTGCAAAATGATTGGATATAAGGACAAATAATTTTGTTGGATTTCTTGTTTGCTTCTGTGTCCTGTGCTTTACCAAATAATGAAATAAAAAGAGTTCTGATCTAGTTAAAGATGTCCCTGCTTACTGCAGAGTGGTTGAACTGGATGACCTTTAAAGGTCCCTTCCAACCCAATTCATTCTATGATTCTAAAATACAACTGTTCAGGTTCTGAGTGACCATAGGAGATTATAGGTCTGTTTTCCCTGCTGTGGGCACCCCAACAGAAAGTCCAAGCAGTGCTTTTAAACAGTGCCTCTTCAAGCAGCAAGATTCTTGGAGCCCTCATCCATGAGCCCCTGGATAAGAGCAGTTCTGCCAGGTGTGATTAGGTGCACCTATTTTTTCTATCCCCTTCCATCACCTGCTTGAGGTAGCACAACCTTAAGCTTCTTGGTGCATTTGGGAAGTAAGTCGCCAAACTGCTGAAGAAACCTTTAATTTCTCAGCACGTTTATTTTTGCTTGTGGCTGCTTGATGGGCAGCCCTTCAAATTTCAGTGCTAGCCCTCATTACTCTGACTTTGTTATCATTGTGTGAAAGTATAACATGGGTGAGTATATAACTTCAACAGAGCCCACAGCTGAACAAGCCAAATGTCTGTTATTACTACACATCAGACTAAACATGCACATTTTTTCCTGAAGGAAGAAGGAAGATGAAGAATTAAGTTACATGCTTTGGAGCTGTGCTGTTAGATATCTCTTATTGAATCTTAATACCATTTTATTTTTTTTTTTTTTTTTAGTGATAGCTTATTTCATGTATCTGTCCTTTGGTTCCCCAAGTTTTTTACTAACTCATATCATGTTTTAAAGCTTTTGTTCATGCTTTGAGGGCTGAAAATCTAGGTTCACGTGTAATTGTACAAAATACATTCAAATACATAGCAGCTTAATGTGATATTTCCTCAGCTGTTGTTTTGAAAGCAGTATATTGAGACTGAGTGTCCTTTATCAGTCTGTTATTTTAGCAATTAAAAAAAGAAGTCAACAAACCAAAAATAAGAATGAAACTTGTGTAGCCAAACATGATGAATGTATAATGGGAACTCTCTTACTGAAGACTTCCAATTTCCCATTGCCTTGTAGCATACCCTTTTCAATTAGTCTGGAGAATCAGGCATCAACCTCAAACCCAGAGGAAAGGTGTTCAAAATAGTAAGCAGCAAAGATATGTTCAGTATATGTCAGGTTTTGGTCAGAATCTGATCCTGAGTGCTTCTGACATGCACCCCTATAAGATACCTCAGGTTGACTTGGAATCTGCACAGGTGAGACCATTTGGTGTTGGTTTGGGGCTCTTATGTTGTCCAATTCTATTTTTGAGGTTTATTTGAAATGAATGTTTCTCATGTCCTTTCTGGCCATGACTGTGTCATTAGAGAGGTTGATTGTTCACCTGAGTAATAGGCCCAGTGAAATATTTATTACTTGGACTGAAACTTGACAGGTTCTTTGTCCAGCCTGGCGGTGAAGGCAAGAAAGAAATAACTTCCTAAGTAGTTGCCAGCTGACATAGATTCATCTGTTAAGTGACAGTTGGCTAGAGGTAGATGTCTCAAAGCATAGTTGAGGATGAAGATGTGATGGTTTGGGAGTTCCCTGCCCCCACACACTTTGTAAAATGACCCAGGCTAGAACTCAGCCAGCTGGAAGTTGAGAGATGAAGCTCTATTTACAGCTCAGCACAATGTACAAGCAGAGATATACACAATATACAGGAATAGTTACAGAAATATACAAGGTAAAGGTAATACAGAAACACAACTCCCCTCCCAGAAATCAGAGACCCCAGGAGGGGCTCCCAACCACCCTTCCACCTTCTCCCCACCTCCACACCTTACCCCAATGTTTGGGTTACGTGCAAGGAGAATTTTGAGGATGGGCCAGGGGGGATTAGAAGAAAAGTGTTTATTGAAGTTATTCAGCAGAGAGGAGAAGCCAGAGCTAGACCACCCAAGATGCTGTGCCCCGTGACACCCACTGCCAGCTCAAGACACTCTCTTATCTTTTTGTTTTGGGTTCTTATTCCTAAACATCTCAGCAAGCCTATGAGTGAAGCAGACATCTCTATTGTTTTCCTTCACAGCCTGTAATATAATTTTCTCTATTAAAATATTCCAATTAGCTCAAACCAGCACAAGATGATATTTTACATGTTGAACAATGGGCATGTTTGGAGGTGGCTGGGGGATGTAATAGCCAGATACATAAGGTTAACCCATAGAGACCTGTGCCCCCAAGCTGCCTGGTTCACAGTGCAGCTTGGGCCATGGAAGTCGTGGGGCGTGTGGCTAACAGCATGCATGCTGACAGCCTACAGCAACGCCTGTCCTCAGCAGGAATGCTGACAGTGGTAATAGCTCTGTCTGAGTTTTGGTCCAGATGGGTCTGGCACATGCACTTGCTGAAGTACAACAAATCAGAGCCCTGTTCTCAGCCTGCAAGAGTTGTGGGTGCTGGTGATAGCAACACAAAGTTTGTTTGTACCAACAGGGAACAGTGAGGTCAGGCACAAGCTGTTGGAACTATCAATGCATTTTTAAGTGCTGAGAATTAGGAATATTTTGTTAGTTCTGGGAGACCTGAATGTGTAGCTTATGTTAGGGTCTCCATCATGATACTGTTCCAAATTAAAACACAAAGGCTTGCCTAATCTAGATAAAAGAATTACTGTGGTATTGAGAGTAATATCTTCTACTAGTTGGCCCACCTCCTGAGGGACAACTGCAAAGGACCAGAGGCAAAATAGTTGGTTGCCTCTGGAGCCAAGAAGCCACTGAACTTGATAGCCATGAAGTCCTGAAACCAGTGAATAGAGTATATGTGCAATACAACTCCTATGGTGTGTAAAGCCTCTTTGTTTTGAAGTCTGGATCCTTATCGGTTCTGCTCTCCTACAAACACAGAGGTTTTGTGGACTTCTGGTTTCTGTGAATGTTGAAGCCTGAAGCCTTATAACATAGAAAGGCAGCTCTTGTTTCACATCTGGCTGAGCTGGCTTCCAGAAGGTCTGTGGATAAAGTTTAGGCTGGGTCGTTGGGTGTTGTTCCCTCCCTGATGGGGAGGAGATGGGGGCTGGCTGTATGTCTTAGCAAAACCTTGCTGCAAGTTCCTGCCAGTCTGATTTCTGGATCACAAAAGCTACAGTAACCATATGGGAGGACAGAGGGAGTCATTTAAGATGACTGTGTCAATATACAGGTGCTATAAATAATGTAATTATCTGTTCTGACGCTTTTAGACAATGAAATAGTTAATTTGAAAGATCAGCTGTAGGCAGCACATTTGATTATCTCAGATTGCCTGTGCAGAGAATACTTTCAGCATGTGCAGAGAAGCTGATGAACTTTAGGCATTTGAAGTTATGTTCTTGTTTTGGATTGCTCTTTTTCTCCACTAAAATGGATTTACTTCACTGAGATGACTTATTTTTTTCTGATCTAACATTCATGGAGTAGATGCTGAGCAGATCAGGAACTTCAGCTGCAGGTGCCTGATGACTACCTTGTTACCCATTAAGTTGCCTCTGACTTGGCAACTACCTGTTGTAGTAATGCCTGATTTCTGGATCAGCTGTGGTACCTCGATGGAAAATAACAAGACCATATCTGTGTTAGTGTATTCTCTTCTGCCTTGACCTCCAAAATTTGGGCTCAAGCAGCTCTTTAAAAAAATAAATAAATTGCTGAACTCTGTGTTATCAGCTTTATTATGAAGCCCTAGTTTCTCATCTTGAGCATGAAACTGATACCTTGCTTATTTGATATGGATATATCACTTCAAAAAAATAAAATATTTCCTGTATTACCTCACATTCAGATACACAATGTGGAAGAAGGCAGGCTGGGCAATTACTAGCTTTTTCTACAAAGCAATCGTATTGTGCACTTGAAGGAATATTGAATCCTTTTTGGAAATAAAATCTGTTTCTGCTGCTTTTTAGTGTGCTTAATTTCCAGTAGAAACTCCTGTCCAAGGGCCAAAGACAACCCTGGTGTAAAACTACTGAGTTCAGTGAGGTTGCCTCAGAGATTAGCTTGGCACTACTTGCTTAGGATGTGGACCTGTGAAGTGCTGAGTGTCCTTAGCTTCCATCAACATCAGCACCTCACTGACTCGACTCCATGTGCTGAGTCCCTGCAAGATTCTTGCAAAGTCTTGTTTCTGACTCTGGTTATACAGTAGTTAGCTGTGAAAACTGACAGATAAATATGTGTGCATTCCCAAACACTTGAGTTTTGTTTCCTTTAAGCTCACAAGTAGGATGCTGAAGCCAAAAGAAATAGAGCAGAATTTTAAGATTAAGGACTTGCTTTTTAATATTTTATCAATCTGTCCCTTCAGAAAAATAAATGCAAAGAAATATTTTTGCCCTTTGATTACTTGAGAAGGTACACCTGGTACAGGTGAAAATTGCCTTCAGCTGGCCTTCTAAGGGAGAAGGTTCATCCTTCCCTTTAGTTTCCAAGTCCAACATTTTTCCTTTTGTATGCATTGCTTTTTGTGTTGATCTTTTGTTTATGAATTGCTCTGTATTTCTATGCTGATCCTGTAAAGGTAATTGTGTTTGGTAGCTGTTCCCTGTGATGGGGAAATATCAGAACTTGACCCAGCTTAGATAGGTGCAAGAAACCAAATTTTTCTTCCTGAACTTATTGAAGTGGGAAGATTTTCTTCCCTGAGGTCAGAATTAGCCCAGTGTGGGCAACTGGGATTAGTTTTACAGAATTTTCATTCTTGAAAGAATGAATTTCAAACAATAGGGTAGTTGTCAATGACTATGGAGAAGATTGTTTTTGAAGAGGATGAGTTTAGTCTTTCCATAAAATCAGATACAAAGCAGCTTGAGCTGGAGTTGGGGATTGGGAAGAGGAAACTAATATGCAAGTGAGGATTTTTGGGTTGTTTTTAAAATGTGTGTAAAGCTGGGGTGGAATATTTAAAAACTCTGAGAATGAATAGAGATGTTTCAGAGCTGTGCTTTGAAGAGTCCTTGGTTCCCAGGTCTGGGCTTGATTTTTCACTTCCTGAGGAAAGACTGGCCAAGGTCCTTACTGAAACTACAGTCCACAGCACAATTTAGCTTATCCATCTTGTAGGCTTTTGAAGAGGTGGCTGAAAACCTTGGACCTTCTTCAGTCCCTTCTGCCTGTGGCATTAAACAGAATCCTGTCCTTCCCTAAATTATTTCTGAGTGGGCAAAAGATTTGTAGAGATGGGGGCATGCATTAAAAATCTTTTGAATCCAGGTCTCATCATCTAATGGTATTATCAACACTTTCAGGTGTGAATCACAGAAGGTTAGGGGCTGGAAGAGACCTCAAAAACTCATTTAGTCCAACCCCTGTGCAGAGCAGGATCACCTATACCAGATCACACAGGAACACATCCAGGCAGGTCTTGAATATCTCCAGAGAGGGAGACTCCACAATCCCCCTGGGCAGTCTGTTCCAGAGTTCTGTCACCTTCACAGGGAAAAAAATTTCCCTCATGTTTACATGAAACTTCCTATGCCTCATCTTCCACCTGTTGCCCCTGGTCCTGTCATTGGGCATTGCCATTGAGCCTGGCTCCCTCCTCTTACCACTCACCCTTTACATATTTATAAACATTGATGAGGTCACTTCTCAGTCTCCTCCTCTCCAAGCTAAAGAGCCCCAGCTCCTTCAGGCTCTCCTTGTAAGGAAGATGCTCCATTACTTTAATCATTTTTTGTGGCTCTGTGCTGGACTCTTTCAAGCAGTTCCCTGAAGTCCTTCTTGAACTGAGTGGCCCAGAACCCTACACAATATTCCAGATGTGGCCTCACCAGGGCAGAGCAGAGGGGAGGAGAATCTCTCTGGACCTGTTAACCACAGCCCTTCTAATCTGCCCCAGAATGGCACTGTCTGTTTTGACCACCAGAGCACACTGCTCTTGTGAATGAAACACGTAAGGATGCTTCTTTGTGGTTAAAGTTTAACATATCATCGCTTTTCTAAATGTCATTTTGCTGCTCCTTCAAATTGTGTTTGAAGCAGAAGAACTTGTTGCCGTGGCTAACTTCATGTATTCTGCAATGTGTGTGTGTGTGCAAGTTGATTTTCAGGCACTTGAAGGTGTTAACTAATGCATATCTGCAGCAGTTACCTGCATGCAGCTGACTGAACATGAGCCAGAAGTGTGCCCAGGTGGCCAAGACCAGTGGCATCCTGGCTTGCAGTGTGGCCAGCAGGACCAGGGAAGTTCTTCTGCCCTGAAAGTGTGGCTAGGCCACAGCTTGAGTGCTGTGTCCAGTTCTGGGCCCCTCAATTCAAGAGAGATGTTGAGGTGCTGGAAGTTGCCCAGAGAAGGGCAGCAAGGCTGAGGAGGGGCCTGGAGCACAGCCCTGTGAGGAGAGGCTGAGGGAGCTGGGGGTGTGCAGCCTGCAGAAGAGGAGGCTCAGGGCAGAGCTCATTGCTCTCTGCAGCTACCTGAAAGGAGATTGTAGCCAGGTGGTTTGGTCTCTTTTCCCAGGCACCTAGGGACAGAACAAGAGGACACAGCCTCAAGCTGTGCCAGGGCAGGTTTAGGCTGGATGTTAGGAGGAAGTTCTTGGCAGAGAGAGTGATTGGCATTGGAATGGGCTGCCCAGGGAGGTGGTGGAGTGCCCATCCCTGGAGGTGTTTATGAGGAGGCTGCATGAGGCACTTGGTGCCATGGTTGAATAATTAGAAGGTGTTAGGTGATAGGTTGGACTTGGTGATCCTAGAGGTCTTTCCCTGCCTGGTTAATTCTGTGATTCCCTGAGCTGTGCCTTATATGCCCTGTGTGCTGTTTTTGCACACACTGTCCTGAGAGGCTTATAGGTGATGGTCGCAGCCATTCGCACGTGTGAAGGGTACACACTGGTGTTAGGTGCCTGGGACAGCCTGGCCCCTTGTCTTTCTGGTTGAATGATGTCTGCTGCCTGCTTCCAGAGGCTGTTGGTAAGCACTACCTTGCCCTCGGTGCCTATGCTGAAACGCAGGTGCAGCCTGGTTTGCTTTTGATGATGTGGTGGGAGGGGCAGCAAGGCATGGGAAGGTTTGGTAGAAGCTCTCTTTTCCTGCAAGGCTGTTTTCTCCCTCTGCTTTTAGCATTAAAGGCCTGTGACAATTTCTTGTATTCTCAGATCAGACTCCTACCCCGACGCGCTTCCTGAAGAACTGTGAGGAGGTAGGGCTCTTCAATGACATCGACTGCTCCCTGGAGCACGAGTTTAGGAAGGCACAAGAAGAAGAGAACAACAAAAGGGTGAGTGTGAGCACTCTACACCCCTCTTCCCTCTTTGCTTCCTTGATATGCTAAAGGACACTGTTTGAAAGCAGGTGGCGCCTGATTTTGGTTAGAAACTAAGTGGCAGTGTAAGTCGTGATGTGCTCTGTAAAGCCTTGAAACAGCTGACCAAGACCCCAACCCAACAAAAAAACAGCATTACGTTTCCCAAAGTGTGTAACTATCAGGGCTTGATTCCAAGTTTCTACTTTTAAGCAAACTATCATGCAAACCACACCAGTTTTGAGGGGGAAGCTTGGGAGAAAAGGTAGCATCTTTAAGGAAGGATTGCAAACTGTCTCAGATGCGTTACAAGGAAATGTGGATGATGATGAGGATTTTACTTTCCATACATAAAGTAGGTTTCTGGGCAGGTGGATTTGTCATTCTTACCAGCTTCATTGTGTTTCTGTGTTTCTCATAAAGAATTCATATTGAAGGGGAAAACTTGAACTTGTGATACCTTCTAGATAATGTATCCCATTTCCATTTAGTATTCTTATTTTTGCCTTAGCATTTGCAAGTTTAGGTTGTATGGGGTTAAGTGTCCAAAGACTGTTAAGAGTGTTTTGGGGGATCCTAAATATGTCTTCATATTTTCAAGGAATTACAAAAGAGGTTAATGCACAACAGAGGCCAGCACATGGCAATGAGTGAAATTTTCACCTCTCAAGTATGCAGCCAAAGTTCTGGTTGCTGTTGAGAACTGAAGCACATGAGCAATGTGGGGCTCCCTTCAGGAGCATATTGCTCCCTGCAGCCCTCCAAGAACCTGCCAAGTGCCTCCTCTTCACAATGTTACCTTTTGTGCCTCTGTTTTCCTCTCTCCCATTTCTACAGCTTTTGGAAATTCTTAGGTAATGTGTCCCCTGCAATAGGAGTTCTGCAGTTATTGAGCACTGTTATTTGGCTTAATTCTCCTGGTAATCTGTTTGTCTAATTGGAACATTAACTGGCACCACAGAGTAAAATTGGGAAAATGTGTGCACGAAGCAGCTTTGGTGCTAAAGCCAGGGGGCACTTCTCAGCATTATTTTATGCTTTGGAGTGTCTATGCCTCTAACTGCAAGGGCTTCCTTTCTAGGTAGTGTTTCTTAGAGGTGCTGCATTGTGTCATTTGCTTTGCCTGTTGGTGATGGCTACCCAACTCGAAATTCATGCGTGTGAGGCATGTGCTGCTGGGGCTCATGAAATCTGGAGTTAGCAGCATTTAGGGATCTTGAGGTCTGCAAAGTAAAGGCCCGGGAGGGTTTTTTGGAAAAAGGAGGTAAAGCTGATTGATGAGGTGCAAAATAGGAGACAAGGCTTGTGGAAAGAATACTGAGAGGGAATCTAGGAGTGGTTTGGTTTTGGCATGTAGGGAAGGGAGCCTTGGCATGGCTTATTTGTGTCTCATAAGGAAGGAGACTGAAGCAGACACAGAAGAGGAGAGAGATGGGGACATGGTATGCTGAGCAAAGAAAAAGTGTCCCCAAGTGTGAGAATCCAAAGTTTTGGTCAAGGATTGGGAAAATAGCCCAGACTGACTCTCATGGCTTGATGTGCAGGACAAACAGCCATGTAATGAGATAAATGTGTCTAATTTAACTTGTTAATAGTTTGTTTCTTACATGCTGCAGAGGGGAGACTTGGCCAAAATCAAGGAGAACATTTCTGTATGTTCTTACTTCTCAGTGAATTAGAGGGTTCCTAAGTGGTTATTTCTGTGTGGTGTTTATTTTGCAGGAATAGGAGATGAGGAGAAAGCTGCTGATGTGGACTTTGGTGCAGTTAGCCATAGACTGCAGCACTTGGTGTTGCAGAGTCTGTTTCAGCTTACAAGGGGTAGTTGACCAGTCTGATGAAAACTCAGACAAGAGCATCAAGTTACCTGATAATTCCAGTTGTTTAATGACCTCTGGAAGTTTTATTCTACCTCCTACCAACCCTTGCAGCAGCTGTTGGAGATCTCCAGGGACAAGTGATGGGTAGGGGAGAAGGAAATAGTTTTTAAAAAGCCAAAACAAAAACAAAGCCTGAATCAATCCAAATCAAACCAAACCACAAAACCAACAACCCTTCCCCAAACAACAACAAAACCCAAATGAAAAAACAAACAAACAAACAAAAAAAAACCCCAAAGGCAGCAACAGACAAACAAAAAAAGAAAGCAAAAGTCAGACTAGCTAGCTAACCTGTAACATTTTCCCCTGTGTTTCCAATTAGTCTGCTGCATGCTCACTCTTACATTATGGCCTGACTGTCAAATAGGAACCTGAAGCAGACCCCAGCAGGGCTTTGTGCAAAGGCAAGAGACAAAGGCCACAGCAGAAAGGGACTCCTCTGGCTGCAGCTAACAAAATGCTTCCAACAGCCTGTCAATATGGTTGCAATCTAGTGTTCTTCTAATAGACCTCCTAACACTTGGAGGCTAAGACAAGCTACATGGAAATTTTAATCTTATCTCAGAGAAGTCTTCCAAAAATATTTTTGTCTGTGTTAATTTTTCTGGACTCTGAGAGAAATAGTTTTGTTTGTTTTAGTATATCACTATGGCTTAGCACACAGCTTGACACTGAGATCTTGTAAGAGAAATCACTTTGGGCTTGTTTATTTTTTTCCCTCCTTGAGAGTCATAATTTGAAAACTCAAAGAATAAAGTCTGGTTAACTGCATTCTTTCTCTCTTTCTTCTCTTTCTTTTATTTTACTCCCCCTCCCTTCCTCCTTCTGAGTGGGAGCCCATGGATAATCCATGAGAATTTGTTGTGATTAAGCTGATGCATTCCAAATTAGCTGTGAAGCACTGAATACACAGTTTCAGGAACATTCTGTGTACCCTTTTTTTGGAAAGGTAACACTGTGGGGAAAGCATTTGCATTGATATCCCAGCTGCATATCTAGGAGCAAACCTCTTAGCATCTTTCTGCCATAGTTGCTCAGGTGTACAGTGGTTGTACTATCTCTGCTTCCTGCAGTTGATAGGTCTTAGGGTTGCAAGCTCATCTGTCAAGGGCTATCTCTTAAAGTAGACTTGAGTGGACTCAAGTAATAATAATGATGATGAAGACCTCCATGACCTGAACTGAAATGAGGGAAGTCAAATTATAAATGAAAGAGAGAATGTCAGTTTGTTTTGGCTCTTCTGCTGCTTATGCATTAAATATTAGCTGGAAGTCATTGTCTGAGAAAGCTCTACTCCTTAAATGCAAAGGGTGCTGTGGATCAGCAATAAGCATATCGATAAGCATATGAGAAGATGCTCTTTGCATCCTTTTGCTGACTCTCTTGCTGGCACAAGAGTCCTACCTGTCAAATTCACCAACAGGATTTGCACAGGTGAAAGCATATCTCTACTACATATACATATCTCTTTTACTTCTTGTAAAAGTGTAAATGTTAGAGCTCTTAGGGGCTTGAGGCAGGTAGCAATTGACAGCTCTGCCCCAGACATGGTTTGCAACCCAAAACATTGATGCTGGTCACGCTGGGAGATCTGATGACCACCTTAGCCTACTAGCTGTAGATTTTAGGTTTACATTGCTCAGAGTATCCAAGCATCTCTAACGGGTTATACTTGCAAGCACATGACCTTTGCTACTACTGGATAGGACCTGCTGTTGCATCTTGTTATGAACATTAAGGTTGGTCTGAGGGAATAATATGAAAGATGGGAGGAGTCAGGATCATAAATCATAAATCATTGAATGATTTAGTTTGGAGGGACCTCAAAGATCATCCAGTTCCAACCCCCTGCCATAGGCAGGGACATCTCCCACTAGAATAGGTCACTCAAGGTGTCATCCAACCTGGCCTTGAACACCTGCAGGGAGGGAGCAGCCACAACCTCCCTGGGCAACCTGTGCCAGTGTCTCATCAACCTCACTGTAAAGAACTTCCTCCTAACATCCAGTTTAAACCTCCCCTCTGCCAATTTAATCCCATTGCTCCTCGTTCTGTCATTACAAGACCTGTAAATAGTCCCTCCCCAGCCTTCCTGTAGCCCCCTTCAGATATTGGAAGGCTACTCTAAGGTCTCCTAGAAACCTTCTCCCGGCTGCAGAGCCCCAACTCTCTCAGCCTGTCACCAGAGCAGAGCTGCTGCAGCCTTCTGAGCATCTTCGTGGGCACCTCTGGATCCGTTCCAACAGTTCCATGTCCTTCCTGTGCTGGGAGCTCCAGAACTGCACACAGGATTCCAGATGGGGTCTGCACATACGTATGTTCTCCTTGTATTTTTTTAAAAATCATGTAAGAATATCCATATTTTTTCAAGTCAGAGGTCCTTCTGACTTCTTATTCCCCCGCTGAGATCGTCTTGTCTGTGGAGTATGTTTAACACACATGAAATAAGTCTAGGAATGATTTACATAAATAAATTGCTAGTGGGTCAGACTACCATTGTTGTAGGTGCTGTTACTTTATCAATCAGTTAAACTGTGGTCACGGTGATAGCTCAAAACTCTGAAGTTCAAAGCCCAAAATATCATTGCACATTCAAAGATTTGGATATAATAGTTCCTCCATAACATCTTCACACCATATCATGACTTCTGGGTGATGCACTGAAGTATTGTAAAAATACATTAGAACTCTGTATCAGAGTTTTTCTGATGGTTTATTCTGAGCTTCCATATGCATTAGTTGCATCTTGTTACTGATCTGCTTTGTGGGCTCGCTGTGGGGTTACTGAAATCCCCTTTTCCTTAACAATTAGCTTTTGCATCATTCCTATGAAGAAGGGAAATGCTTTATGTTTTCTAAGGAAAAACAGTTTTCAGAGGGTGTTGTTTTCCAAACTCCTTCACAGTGACACATCAAGCAGGAATCAGAGACTTGGAGTGAGAATTGCAGGGGAGCTAGTTCCTCTCCGCTCTTCTGCCAAGCTAGTGGTTTTCTGTCTCTCTTGGTTCCTAAATATCTTTATCAGCGTGGCCTCAAAAGATTGATAGGCACCTTCAAAGGCATTTTGGTGCCTTGCCTTTGCAGGAGGGAATCAGTGAGCTACCATAAAGGATCTGAGCACAAGTGATGTGCTGAAAGTTGCACAGGAAGTCTGTGGCAGTGCCTTGAATGAATTCCATATCTCCTCGGTCTCAGCATAGGGCATCCCACAAACCATGTGTGTTAAAGATTTATCAGCTGTTGCTTAGTGTTGCTAAAGACAGGAAGAATGCTCTCCTCCTCTTTCCAGATGGGTAGACTTGCTGCTTTTCTGAACTTGAGAAGCTTTCATGGTAGACATGTGGTGGTATGTCATAGTCTTTTATGGCTGTTCTGTAGCTGGCCCTTTAGTCCTATGACTTTGAGGCCTGTTTTGAGCATATATCTATGCTTAGGCTCATGTTCCAGGCACATAGTGACCACACTTTTGTAACTGTGTTACAAAAGGGACACTTTCTGCATGGTGGTGCAGAAAAGCTGCCAAGACAACAGAGTTTATATCATGAGCTTGCAGAAAAATCCAGAGGAATGGGCTTTAACTTAGGCTCCTTGTTTGTGGTACAGTGTCTTTTGCTGGCAGGCAGTTATGTCTTACCTTCTTCTAAGGCAGTGGACTGCTTGATTGGATTTGTGGATTTAGATCCTTGTCCTCTGGGAAGACCTGTATGTTTTTTCCAGCAGTAAGTGCCTGTATCATTTAAAAAAAAAAAAAAA
>VWYK01091741.1:33139-46503 GCA_013399775.1 Semnornis frantzii | reverse complement strand
AATGCAGGAGAATGGTGAAATCCAGTGTATTCCACAGAGCAATCTAACTTTAGTTGAGAGAGTTTAGAATTCAGAGTATATAATACAAGATGTTAAGAGTTTCTGTTCCAAGTACAATGCGGCATCCAAAAGAATCTATGAGAGAATCTACAGTATATGAGCACGAACCCAATGTCACCTAAGAGTCCCTGTTTTCATCTCATCTGCAAAGAGATAACCTGTTCCCTGTCTTCTGAGCTTCTGATAGCCGGAATGAAGTGTAAACTGAAAATATGAACTGTAAATCATTGTAAATATTGTTTTAGATTAGACATGTAACTCTTAGCAAAACACTGGGTATGTAGAAAGGTGGATTGTGCTGGTTTGAGACTAATTGGAATATTTTAATGAGAGAAATTAGATCATTGGCTGTGAAAAGAAAATGTGATGTCTATATCACCCATCGGTTTTGCTGAGAGACATAAGTAGTCCTAACAGTAACAAAGTCTCACTTCTTCATTGAGAGGGGTGAGAAAAAGGAGGGAGAGTTGGTTTGGAATCCTCCTGGGCAGTCTCACTGTTCGGGAGGGGTTTTGAATTTCTGTATTACTTTTAACTCGTATGTAATTGTAAATACTTATATATATTGTGTATATATGCTTGTGAATTTTTTGCAGTGCTGTAAATATAGCTTCATTTTAACTTCCATCTGTCTGAGTTAGCCTGGTAATTTGAAGGCAGGGGGAAACTTCCTAGCCACCACAATGGCACCATTCAAACATCTGTACCACACAGCATGAAGCTCTCTCATTTGGGGCTGCTGTTTAATTTGAGCAGTTTGCCCCAGCCTAGAGATACTATTTTGTTCTGTACCAGTCTGTGAGATTGCAGAGGCCCTTTATCATCTAACAACCTTCATTGTTTTTAAGTTGCTTTAATACTAACCAAGCTGTTTCTCAGTCATCCTTTTTGATCGAAGTGAGCAGGGGGAATTCCTCATGTGGTGACGGTGGGTGAGTAATTTCAAGCCTTCAAATACATTTCTCTCTCTCTCTCTCTCCTTTGAAGCCAGTCCAATTTTCCAATATCTTTTTCAGAACAGATCAGAGTTAGTGACAACACTATCATTCTCCCTAACAGTATGTTCAAAAGGTAATCTTTTTTTTCTTCCCATCATCGCTGTCCTGTTTACAAATAAGATCATATCTCCATTTTTATCCTCTCCATCTTACAACAGGAATTTTCCTATATTTACAGAGTAGCATTATATTACAAACCATTTAAGAGTTCTTGCACTGGTAAAATAAAAACACATTCTCCAAGCAAAATAAAACTATACTGGCAAAAAGTAGGAGTCTGTTATCACTGTCATTTCTTGATCCATAGTGAGCACCCCCCCATTCTGCTTTTTGGGGATGAAGATACATACAGAAATGTCGCCAGCATGGCCAGTGGTGGTGCTCCTATGATACTGTTTGTCCAGTAAGACTATTCCTTAGCAGAAAAACAAATAAAAAACAAGAGGGGAAAAAAAAAGCTTTCCAAGCTAACAGCAAATAAGCTGAATTTATATTCTTTAGTATATTTAGTATTTTGTCAGAAAGACAAAACATTTTATTTGACTATGCTCAAGCTGTCAATCAATAGATCAGTAAAGATTTCTCCATCTTCCTCATCAATATCCTTCCTCACTAATCAATATCCTTCCTCACTAATCTCTATCACCTGCAAATTTGTACTGCAGTAATTTTACACTTATTTGCAGGCTGCTCATAAAAATACTATGCATCTCAGTGCTGTATAAAAGATCTCTGCATTATTTCAATAAAAATACATCTCTCTTTGATGCTGACTTCTGTCTGACATCTACTCTAAGATTATCTGTATTTTTCATACATGCTTTGTTGACACTGCAGAGTACTAACATTATAAAAATCTGGTTGTGATGCAATATTAAGTCAAATGCTTTATAAAGTCGGTTTTTGCAGATGTGCTTTTGACTGACCACATATTAGAATGCCTTAAATAATTCTCTTCTTTTTTTCCCACCAAGCAGGTTTTTTTTCCAACTTCCAAACTGTTTCAGTGTGCTGGTTTGAGCTAATTGGAATATTTTTTAATAATTATACTGTAGGCTGTGAAGGTAAAACCATGGTGATGTCTACTTCACTCAGAGGCTTGCTGCGATGTTTAGGTATAAGGAAACCATAACAAAGAAGATAAGAGTCACTCGAGCTGGCAGTCTGGGTCACGAGGGACTTACTTGCTTACTGGCTGGCTTGCTGCTTGGGTCTTGGGCTAGCAGCTCTGGCTTCTCCTCTCTGTTGAATAACTTCACTAACCACTTTTCTTCTAATCCTCCCCAGCCGATCCTCCTTGCACATAAGCCAAACCTTGGGGTAAGGTGTGGGAGTGGGGAGAAGGTGGAAGGGTGGTTGGGAGCCCCTCCTGGGGTCTCTGATTTCTGGGAGGGGTGTTGTGTGTCTGTATTACCTTAAACTTATATATTTCTGTAAATATTCTTGTATATACTGTATATATTTGCTTGTATATTGTGCTGAGATGTAAATACAGCTTCATCTCTTAACTTCCAGTCCGGCTGAGATCTAGTCTGGGTCATTTCAAAGTGTGGGGGGGGCGGGGAACTCCCAAACCGTCACATTCAGTCACAGCTTTCTTTCATCTAAGAAAAGTTAGGAACTTCTGAGTAATAAAAACCTTTTTTATTTTCTTATCTTCTCCAGAGAAAGGAATCTACCGAGATCACTGTATTATGTTGTTTGGCTCTGTGGACTAAAACAGGTCCCTCTTTATTATGTTCTCCTTAGCTTTGTTGGCTGCTACATTCAGACATACGGATTTAATACCACAGTTTAGTTTTATCACTGGCTTTCAAAAACTGGGTGAGTGCAAGACCATACAGAATCAGACATAGGTACATGTCAGCACAAAGTCTAGCATCTTACCTCATGCAGCAAGTGAAGGCGAGGTCATGCTACAGCGGACAGACTGTGCACTAAGGCACGATCACATATTTCCTCCTACAAAGCCAGCAGACCAGATGAGCAAATAGTTGAGGTCCATAAAATAAGCAGCCACAAGATGGAGAGGCTTAAAAATATGTCCATCAATTCCCTTAGGCCAGAGGAGAACCACTGTAAAATGACACCAAAAAACTCCTAAGCCTATGTGCTATCTAAGGTAATCAGCCTGGTTAAAACCTCATCTGCCAAGGGAGAAAAAAAGAAACCGTTTTTAGCCAAATCAGTGGCCTGACACAACTCAAAGCTTGTTCACATAAGTGCTGGTATTGCCACAAGGAAGAATTTGGGAAGATGTGAATTAAGACAGGCAGTACTGCCCCTTTTGATGTCAACCAGCACGCGTATCAGTTTAAATGGATTACAAATCCACACCTTTTGTAATTCTGAAGCATGTTGGCACAGATGGCTTTCTGTTTTGTTCCCCAACGCATCTCTGATCTCAAAGCTTAAGTTCCTGTTCTGGATTCCTCACTTCTGGGTGCTGGATCCTGGTTCTGCACCGCAGTGCCTTGTGGCCTTCGTGGGCAGGAAGACCTACAAGGCACAGTGCGAACCAGTCAGAGCAGCAATTCTCCCAACTGACTCAGTTTACAGTAAAGGCTTACCAACAGCTGCAGTGTGACTTACAGCAGCACAACTTATGGCAGTGCTTCAAGAGAGTTCAAGCCCAATATAACTGTTCCTGTCAGAAAGGCATTCTCCCCTTCCCCCCTACTGTATG
The DNA here is from genome assembly GCA_013399775.1 of Semnornis frantzii. Lineage (NCBI taxonomy): Eukaryota > Metazoa > Chordata > Aves > Piciformes > Ramphastidae > Semnornis > Semnornis frantzii. The sequence goes on along the minus strand of VWYK01091741.1, from coordinate 42,759 downwards.
CATACACTTGACCCCTTCTAAGCCAGATTGGCACACTGAACTGTGTGAAAATTAACTAAGGGGTGTAAGATCACAAGACTAGGAAGGAGACTGCTACTTTCATCTGTAACAAGTCATTGGAATATCTCAGTTGTTTTGTGAAACATCACTCTCAGAGAGCAAGGAGTTCTGGCAGAAGGAATTGGCAATTCTTAATCAACTCTTCTGCAAGAAAAAACACCAATGGAATTACATCCAGATTTTATTACTTCTGATGCAAAATGACTTAGTAGCTCAAATAGCTCCCAAGGCTGCTGTCACATAGAAATGAAAATTTTCTGACTAAAGTTCTTTTGTTTTTCGGAGGGTTGTTGGTTGGTTTGTTTGTTTGTTGGTTTTTTAAGGCTCTCTAGCTTAACAGTTCCTTAACTGAAAGCTCCTGAAAAAAGGCAATCTAAAATAAAAGCATCTTGCAAGACCCCAATAAAAAAACTTCATCAACCAAAAAACATCCTACCTGAACTCCCCACCTCCAATCTTCAAGTACCTTTCATCTCTAAGCCAAATATTCTTTATCATCAAATATTCTTTATCATCTCCTTGAAATACACATGAGACAGTCAGATTATAATCACCAGTTCTCCTATTATTCAATTCTCAAAGCATTTCACTTGAAATAAGTATTTACCATCTTGAAGTGGCTGATAAACTAGGTTTAAAACAAACTTGAAGGCCAGAGAGCCCTTTACATACAAAGGCTAACAATGAGGTAGAGTTACATGTAATTTTCTGTGTCTTTATAACTGTACAGGGCTTACTTGTTTCATTACATAGAAAAAGGTTGAATCCTATGCTCCGCTGCAATTCCACCTCCTTTAGAGAGCTGAACGGTCATTAGGATGAGATTAACAAGCAGAAACAAGGAAATTCTTCAATGGATTATGAAAATCTTCACTCAATGCCTTTTTTTGGCCCAACTCATGCCACTGTCACAGAATCACAGAATTGCTTTGGTTGGAAAAGACCCTTAAGATCACTGAGTTCAACCATCAACCTAACACCACCATGGCCATTAAACCATGTTCTGAAGTGCCATGTCTATACTTTTTTTAACAGCTCTAGGTGTGGTGAGTACCACTTCCATGGGCAGCCTATTCCAATGCCTGACCACTCCTTTGGTAAGGAATTTTTTTCCTAATATCCAACCTAAAGCCCCCTTGTCACAATTTGAAGCCATTTCCTTTCATTCTATTGCTTGATACTAGAGAGATCAACTCCCTCCTCACTACAACCTCATTTCAAGTAGCTGTAGGGAGCAATACGGCCTCCTCTCAGCCTCTTCTTCTCCAGACTAAACAACCCAAATTCTTCCACCTGCTCCTCATAAGACTTGTTCTGCAGAGCCTTCACCACCTTTGTTGCCCTTCTCTGGACGCGTTTCATTAATTTAAGGTCCTTCTTGTAGTGAGTAGACTAAAACTGAACACAGTATTCAAGGTGTGGCCTCACCAGCGTCTTTAGCAATGGAGATGAAACCATGGACTAAACAAGACTTCTAAAATGTTGTTATCTATATGCAGTTCAAGGTTGATTGTTAAAGTAACTAGTTTATCACCTTTATATGAAACAGGAAGTGAAAAAATTGACATCTTCACAGTGAGTTCATACTATAGGCCTAACAAAACAACTCCACTAATTTAAGGCAAAAACTGAGCAGAGGTATGAATCTGGTGGAGATGACAGGAAGACATCATGATGGACAGCAAAGCAGGGGGCACCACTTCCTCCTGAGATCTATCTGCCTCAGATGCTCAGTTTTTTTAACTTGAGTTGCTTGTACTAATTTCATTAGACTTCTTTTTTTTTTCCTGGAATATAACAATAGTATTGGAGCTCCAAGGTGTATTTCGCATCCTGCTCTTAAAACTCCGCAGAGTTAATCGGTTTGAGAGAAATTAATATCATCAGCACTTGTACAGATTTATGTTTTCTGAGTATTCAGAATGGCATAGTGGCAATTCAGCAATAAAGTAGTTCACTGATTAGCAGCTGATATTTCTTTCAAACTCTACATCCCATGTATTTAATTAAACTGCCTGAAATATTCCTGTCTCAATTCCCACTCAAACTACCTTCTCAACACTCACAGGATTTTACCACAGCCAGTACTCAGCACCTATCTTCCTATTACTGCAGCCCTATTTAAAAAAAATCAGTACACATCTAAGACACTGCTTCAGCAAAATGGTAAGAGGACAGCATCTGCATATAGAGAAGACAACCACGAGCTTGCATGTGCAGGCAACAGGACAGAATAATTAAATGGGTCAGGGAAACGTGGTATCCAATGAACCCAAGCAGACCTAATGTAGGCAAGTCAAGTCCTGTCCTTTGCAGCTTTCTGGAAAAGCATTCTGCAGACGTTTGTGCTCTCTGCACTCTGCAGGGGCTCCTGCACAGAACTTTGCCTTGAGACTGCAAGAGAACATAAACCGCTTCACTTAAAGGTCAGTATTTCAAAGTGCTTGAAAGTGGACATTTTGTTTTGAGAAGTAGTGTCAGGGGAAAACGTATTGGCAGCAAAAAGAAAACTTCTAGTAGGCAGTCACATCAGGGTAATGCAATCATGACTCATGCTCCTCACCCATTTCCTGACTGGAGCTGTGCATGATCAAAAGAAAACCAGCCACAGTAATGCTGCCACTTATTAATGTTAGCTAGACTGAAAGGATTACAGACTACCAGAAAACAAACTCATTGCACAGTATCCTATTTAAAGCCTGACACTTGGCAAACACAGTGGTGTAATACCATACTCAACCAAAACAACTTGCCTTTGTTGCAAGAGACAAGTTGCAACTTTTTATGATGTGTTCTCCTACCTGAGCAAGCCTGCAAATTACTGCTATATGAAGAAGAAAACAATGTAGAGGAAAAAAGAGAAAAAACATATTTTAGCTGAAAGCAGTTCACTGATCTGTTCCACATGCAAAATAAGGCAGATCTGGGGATAATTCAAAAAAAAAAAAAGTAGTTGTTTATTTTCCCCTGAATTCTTGTTAATGTTTATACAAAGGAAGGTCTTGTAATGACAAGACAAGGGGCAATGGGTTTAAACTGGCAGAGGGGAGATTTAGACTGGATGTTAGGAGGAAGTTCTTTCCAGTGAGGGTGGTGAGGCACTGGAACAGTTTGGCCCAGGGAGGTTGTGGATGCTCCCTCTCTGGAGATGTTCAAGGCCAGGTTGGACGAGGCCTTGAGTAAGCTGTACTAGTGGGAGGTGTCCCTGCCTATGGCAGGGGGTTGGAACTAGGTGATCCTTGAGGTCCCTTCCAACTTTACCATTCTATGATTCTGTGATTCTCAAACACCTTAAAACACTGTAAAACCTTAGAGTGCATAGGGAAAGAGAGGTGAATATCCAGTTGTTAGCTATTATCTACAGAAGTACAATATACATGGCCTTTTCAAAAAGGATCACAGCAAACTCAGACTGCTATAAAACAATTACTGCCTCCCCAGAAAAGCCATAAAAGAACACACACATATAAGCCAAAGTGCAAGCTGGGCCTAAGTGGCTGTCATCTTCTAAGAAATCCACTGCAAGAGGCAATTTCTGTCTCAGCGTCCAATCCTGTCAGGCGGCTTGAGTGGAGCATGTGCTTAATGATGCAAATTGGTGTTCATTTGTATAGAGTTCCTCAGAAGAAAACAAATTTCAGATCCTTGTTGGGATCTTGGTTACATTTAATTTGCTCCAAAACCCACATTAATGAAAACCCCAAAAGCGATCAGATATTTCAACAGAAACTAGGCTAGACATTAGGTAACAGATTAAAACACCCAACTGCATCTTTCTACAGCCCTCACAGGACAAACAGATTCACAGAATCATATAGGTTGGAAAGGACCATTAAGATCATCAAGTCCAAACACACTTATCTTCCCCTGAGAAGCAGGGCCTTGCATTTAAGGTCTCTTTCACTCCCCTTTACAAACATCAACTAACTGCTAAACATGCTTCTCAGCACCAGCTGCCCTGTTCCTTTCCCTACTTCTGACAAGGGAAGTCAAAGGAGAGCAAGATCCTGAACTTGACTATTAAATATATAATCCATTGTCAAAACCACTGCCCATAGAATTAAGACGGATCAGCAGGAAGACTCAGGTCCCAGGATATTGAGAACTATGCCAGGTGTCTGATAGCCAAATTCAACTTGAATTTAACAACCTGTCTTTTTGGTAACGCCTCAGCGTACCTTTTAGAAATCTTAGATATTTGTTCCTCATATACATACAGCGTACTGAAAGACTGGAAGGAGGAGAAATAAGTTGCAAAGGGCAAAAGTTATGTTTAGGTTTGACTAAACCAACACCAGCTAAATACATTAAGCCTATACTTTATCTAGGTTGCACTAATTCAGAGTTGAGAGAAGCTAGTGCTGAAACTGAGCATACATACACCAAGGCCATGTGCCGCAGTGTGACATTTCCTCCTAGACAGTTATAACTGTATTTGGTCATCACATCTCTTATTTATACAACTCTTACAGCACAGAAATGAGGTGCAGCAATTCCTTTGGGCATGGATGCACCTCAAACCTGACCAAGAATGAGCTGTTACCACATGCTGCAAGTCGTTCGGGTACCAGTTCATACAGCTGGTATGGAAGGCAGTAGACTGTAGACAGAAAAATAACATAATTTGGGGACCTACTTTCCTGTGTAAAGGGAACACTATTTACTTACTCCTTTAATAAGATGAACTTTTTCCTTTACTGAAGGCTATTTAAAGCAAATTTCTAATGACTCTTGTGAGCTTCAAGGAGTCAGAATTCAAGTCACAGGAGGAGTGATATGTTGCCTAGTATGCTCTACCATCCCTCAGAAATTTAAGAAAAGCTGCCACATTGTAGATTCCTGGATAGACACCTGCAGTGCTGACAAGAACTTCTGTTCAAACACTAGTAAAAAATCCACACAGTCACACAAAAATTAAAACACAACTATGACAAGAAAAACCTTCACTAACTCAGAAAACAAAACCAGTGTAAAGACTGTCAGAATCCAAGCCACAGAAGCAGCCAGATATTCCTCATTTCCTTATCGCAGGCAGGGGGAGCAGAAACTGAGGTCAATTTGTTTTGCCTGAAGTGCAAATCCAAACCATTCCTAGAAAAAAAGTCCCCCATATAATACTGTAACAATGCATCAGGACTGCATTAAATTTAAGGCACAGTGTGACACTCTTGTAAAGTCCATACTGCTTCTTTCAACGGCCTCCACAGAACACAGGAAAGTAATACACTTTAGCTGCCTGAATTACAGAAGAGCAAATGACCAGAGACACTATACTGAAAAAAAGTCATGCACAGGAACTTCTAGAAGGAAGATAATATTACCAGACTGGCATTTCTTCTTTTGCTCTGTACCTAGGTGCTACCTGGATTTACCAGAGGTATGCTCCTTCTGGTTGCAAAAGCAGTGTGGCAGCATACTCAGGTTCCAAGGAAGGAGCCCAAGGAAATCCTTACTGGAGGAAGTTGTGAAATTGTTCACCAACAGCTACAAAGATCCATGTTAGGAATAGTTCAGCAACGCCCCTATTGCTATCATTTTGTGCTTAAATTAAACTACATCCTTCAGGAAAACAGGATTTTGCAGTTTTGCTTGTTTAAGCTCTTCTGTTCTCTCTTTGTTCTCTGTTCAGAACACTAAATATGGGATATCCTACAGTAATTAAAATCAAATGTATGTATTCTTTTAAACAAAAATCCTACCACAGCCTTTGCTGTTAAACTCTTGCCATTCCTGAACACTATAATCCACCCACTTCAGAGAACAAAAGAAGACTGAGACAATTTAGTATGAGAAGAAAGGATAAAATAACAATGAAAAGAAAAAAACGTGCACCTAATCAGTAAACCAAAACTCTCCAAAAACACACCACCTTATCAGCTTGCAGTAAACCAGTTAATTTCTAATAGTAACCAGGCTCCTGGGATAGTGGCTGCCGATGAGGAAAGTTCACACCTCCCAAAGTGAGTGTTTCAGACTGTCTAAAACAAGGCAGAGGGTTTCAACAAGGGTGCCAACGCAGGTTGAAAGAGCATGACATCCTAAAGTGGAATCTCAGTTCTTAAAACAAATGTTGTGAAAACTTGAAAAATCCAGAAAGGCTCTTAATCTGCCTTGCTTTTGGCTGTTGTCACAGAAGCACTATGGTTGGAAAAGAACTTTATGATTATCAAGCCCAACCATTATCTAAGACTACCAGGGCCACTACTACACTATATCCTTGAGCACCACTATGTAGACAGTTTTTAAATACATCAGCCATTTCCCTGGGCAGTCTGTTCCAGTCTTTGATAAACCAGCGACTTACTATCCAACAAGACAAACTGCATCATGCTTCAGAACGTAATTCAGCTTAATAAATAATGAAACTCCCTTCATATCTCTTGCTACTCACCTTTTTTTTAATGCAGAAGAAGATACAGAAAAAAATTATACGTTTTCCCAGAAACTATTACTCTTGAGCTTTCCAGTGAAAGGCTGACATTTCTTTAGACACCCAGAAATAGCCATTTCCTCCTTGGCCAAACTCAGCATGCCTTCAGTTGAGTACAGCAGAGTTTAGCAATATAATTAACACCTTAGAACACATGCAGCATTCGAAAAGCCATGAATCTTCACCCCAGGAAGTACAACTCCTATTTATGATCTTTAAAAAACAAACAAACAAACAAAACCCAGCCGAGTCCTGGGCTGCATCAAGAGCAGCGTGGCCAGCAGGGCAAGGGAGGGGATTCTGCCCCTTTACTCTGCTCTCCTCAGACCCCATCTGGAGTACTGTGTGCAGTTATGGAGCCTCCAGCACAGAAGGACATGGAAGTGTTGGAGCGAGTCCGGAAGAGGGCCACAAAGATCATCAGAGGGCTGAAGCAGCCCTGCTATGAGGACAGAGAGAGCTGGGGCTCTTCAGCCTAGAGAAGCAAAGGCTTCAAGGGGACCTTATAGTAGCCTTCCAGTATCTGAAGGGGGCCTACAGGAAGGCTAAGGAGGGATTTGTTTACAAGGTCTTGCAATGACAGGACAAGGGGCAATGGGATTAAACTGGCAGAGGGAAGATTTAGACTGGATGTTAGGAGGAAGCTCTTTACAGTGAGGGTGGTGAGGCACTGAACAGGTTGCCCAAGGAGGTTGTGGCTGCTCCCTCCCTGGAGGTGTTCAAGGCCAGGTTGGATGAGGCCTTGAGTGACCTGTTCTAGTGGGAGGTGTCCCTGCCTATGGCAGGGGGTTGGAACTAGATGATCTTTGAGGTCCCTTCCAACCTTACCATTCCATGATTCTATGATTCTATGTATGACACTACTTCAAATCCTGCATGGAGAACTGACTGTCAAGTTGCCACAACAATTTCAGACCTGCAAGCTCTAAAATCTGTTTCTCCTTCAATGCTGTGCAAGCAGAAGGGCACATATTTCACAGCAACTTACCCTATTCAAAACAAACAGGGAATACTGAACATTTCAAGGTGCAACATTCTAACCAACGTAACTCTAATCTGTGACTGAGCAAAACCCAAACTTCAGCTACTCGGTTGTGAAGAAAAGCACAATGAAGAAACTGTGACTTCATGCACTTTTACTCAACAGAAACTGAGGTAGTTCTCAATTTTGGCAATACTTTACTGATTTTTTCAAGTTCCTATACATTGTTCACACTGTAAAACTTGACTTTGCGACCATGTTTGTACTTTCAGGGTATTAATCCAAAATCAACAAACTTTGAATTTCATAAAGGCCAGTAACTAGTGACCAGCTACCTCACCAGGTGGACTGAAAGAATGTACTGAATCAGAGCACCTGAAAAATTATCTGGTAGCATCTCAGACAAGGATGTTAGACACACAGACACACCTGGTCCTACTTCTGCAGACATCACACACTGTTTTATTACAGAGATAGTACACTCAGTTTCTTAGATGATGCCTTTTTAGCATGTCCACCTACCCTTCAGATGTCTTGGCAGCTTTCACTTTAGAGCTCGCTTTCAAAGTTTATAAGTATCACTTTCCATTCAAATCAACATTTTCTATCCTTCATCTACAACAATCTGTATGTGTTTGTTTACTGGAGGATTAGAAAAAGGTGTGAGAATTTTAACTCAAGTTAAACTGTTTCTCTAATGAGACTATATAAAATTACATACTTGTACTCCCCTGCTCTAGCATAATGCCCTTTACTCCTATGCGCGTCAAAATCCACAGGCTTACTAAAAGGCTCTGCCACTTCTGTTTTTTTTAAAGGTAGTCCCAACATTCAGATTTGTATCTGGGGATGTGTCTTTTCCTGTCACTGTGCCTTACTAGGACAACTAATTTTAAGGTATTTTAACTGCATAATTTTTTCAAGATGCAGTAGTTTAGTGTCTGCCAGCTAGAGTCTTCCAAAAGTCCCTCTCTATCAAAATACCACCCCTTCTGTTTACAGTGCTCTAGCTCCACAAACAGCTCAGCGGGAAGGAATAACTTCTCAACCTAAATTCAGAGAAAGGACATAAGAGTTCTTTACATAAGAACTAGGAAAATGGAACCAGGACATGGATAACAATGGAAGTGGTGAGGAGATCGACCCTTACTGCACAGGTGAAAGGGAAAAAGACATGTAAGCAGTCTTGGTGCAGGAAAAGTGGATGGAGTTTAGCAACAGAAGTTAATTTCGTGTTTATAGATTACTGATTTGGGCACTGAAGCCTGCTCCTTTCCTTACAGATTCTTCAGTTTTATGCAGATTATATCTTTGTATTTTCAGTGATTACTTGAGTACACAGAAAAGTATATCAATGGATATACTCTTCTCACCAAAGGCAGTGTCAAAACTGCCAACTTATGTGTTGCTTCACTAGATCCTATACCTGTCTGTTCCTCCTATATGGCTATAAAGGCCTTATTTACTTTGCATATTCTTCTGCCAAAGTAGGGACATCACTGTTGGCTCAAGGTGAAATAGCTACTCTAAAAGTGAAATTAATTCTAAGATAAAAATATTAAAGCTGTTTGTAGTGAAACAATTTGATTATTCATAATTTTTGTTTGGAGAGGTGGATTTTATTTTTGTCCTCATGAATTTTTTTAGAAACTTCCACAGATTCCTAACCTATGTGGGCTCTTCTTATTTTAACTCTTCCTAAAAGAAGGGAAATCACAGAATCATGGAATGGTAAGGTTGGAAGGGACCTCAAAGACCATCTAGTTCCAACCCCCTGCCATAGGCAGGGACACCTCCCACTAGCACAGCTCACTCAAGGCCTCATCCAACCTGGCCTTGAACCCCTCCAGGGAGGGAGCAGCCACAATCTCCCTGGGCAACCTGTTCAATTGTCTCACCATCCTCACTGTAAAGAGCTTCCTCCTAACATCCAGCTTAAATCTCCCCTCTGCCAGTTTAAACCCATTGCCTCTCATCCTGTCATTACAAGACCTTGTAAATAGTCCCTCCCCAGCCTTCCTGTAGGCCCCCTTCAGATACTGAAAGGCTACTATAAGGTCTCCTTGAAGCCTTCGCTTCTCTAGGCTGAAGAGCCCCAACTTTTCTCAGCCAGTCCTCATAGCAGAGCTGCTCCAGCCCTCTGATCAT
>VWYK01091741.1:0-25804 GCA_013399775.1 Semnornis frantzii | reverse complement strand
GGGCGGGGAGGTCGGCTGCAGGGAAATCCTGGCACCGCGGAGCGCCGCCTGGGAGGCGGGCAGGGAAGGCGAGAAACGACCACAAGGACAACAAAGGGTTTCCTTTTTTTTTTTTTTTCTTTTTAGTTTAGAAGGGGGCCACCCTCGCCCCCGGCAGCGTCCGGCTAAAGCCTTCGGGGAGACACCCTTGTGCACCTTCCCCCGAGCTCGGCCAGCTCGGATAGGTGCTTAAAAGATGATAATTTTCTACCCCAACCCTCTTCCTCCTCACCTCCTTGACGCCCCGATCCGCCAAGGCTGAGGCTTTCAGCCCGCTCTCCGCAGCAGCGTCCACTGCATTCATTCATTCTGCCTTTCCTCCATTATTTACTCGCTTTTAAGGCGCGCTCAGGCTTTCACGACTCAGTGGTCTGCGCGGTGCAGGTAAACGGCAAATTCTGCGAGAGCTGGCGAGGCGCAGGGGCGTCTCCCGCCGCACAGCCGCGGGGCCGCGACGCGAGGTGCTGCGCCGGGCGCGGAGCACCGAGCGCCAGCATCGTCTCCACAGGACTCGCTGGGGCCAAGAGCCCTTTAAGGACACATTTAAGGGTACCTGCCCATCTGTTTTATGCAAGTGAAACTGCCTTGCCCAAAACGGGAGAGGACTTAAAACAGCTGCTGGCACCCCGTCAGATTACTGAATGAGAAGCCCATAAATACTGTACCGATGTTAACTTTTTTACAAGTTCCTTGGTTAATCCCGATAGAGACCCCAGTATTGTTTCACTTCTCCCAATGACATCCTTCCAGGGGTCTCTGTTGGCGGGTGCCTGAAGTCAACACTCCGCATCTGACAGTTTTACCAAAGGGTCATTTCTCAAGATGTTAGTGTTGGCCACACAAGCACTGCAGATGCATTTATTGAAATTGTATGTGGTACATACCTAACCAAAGGTATTTTTGTAAATATTTGCATAATTGTCATCACGTGTTGTACTTTAAAATAAGTATAAACAGTGAATGCATTGTCTATAAATGTAGGCTTAGTTTAAATCATGTTTACACACACATCTAGGTGAGAGAATTTTCCCAGTTGCCCTCTTTGCGTTGTTAGCATTGGAGGAACTTAATACTAAAGCATTTCATCACAGTGCAATTGTATTTTCTTTTCTGTAAATACAATGCCCAAATTCAGAGCATATTTTCATTTTACAGTGTCAAATCTGTAACGTTCAGCATGCCCACAGACTGGTGGGTCCTTAAATATAGAGTGATGTCTCTAGGCAGGAAATATCAGGTCATACAGATGTTTTACATCAATCCTGCTGTCTGAAATAAGCAGAAAATACTGTCCCTCCACATGAAATTTCTCATTGCTGAAACATTTTCAAATCTATGAAACCTCTTTCAGCCATGTGATTTACACAAATGATTTTTAAGAACATCCCACGCCCCTCCATATGTCAAGTCAATAGCTGAGGGTGAAGTGGTCTATTGGAGCAAGGGTTTCATGCAAACCGTTTCGGCCCCTGCTCAACATGCAGCCCCCAGCTGGGGGCAGGCACCCACTGAGCAGGTGGTTGGAGGGAGCAGCCCCATCACTCCCCAAGGAAGCAGGATGGCTCTGCGTCCTGGCCTGACAGTACCAAAGGCATGGCCAGAAACTCCACAGTTCCAGTAACTCTTAATTACTATTGCAGAAGCCAAAGTAAATTTGAGAGCAGCCCAGAGGCTGCTCCCAGTTTATACAGAACAGTCATAGAAAACAGCTATTATAAAGTTTGTGTAAGCAAAAGGAAAAAAGAGTTCTGCAATAAATCCTAGCTTTTTTGGATACATTTCCATCCAACTTTGCAATTATTCAATTATTTATTCTCTGTGAATGCACTTCACTCTTCCTTTAATCTACGAACTCTACTCTTGAAACTACTTTCTCATTTAGGAACCTAATTTAAGTGGTTTAAAACTTTTTTAAAGGGACACTTGAGGGATGACATTGCTCATACTTCTTTTTAGTTCAGAAAGGACATGTGTGGGCATGCATGTGTATGGCTCCATGTGCTGAAGCTAAAGAAAAGCCACACTACTGTTTCTGAGGACAAAACACAGACACACAGATTCATTTGCTATAATAACAGGCTGGCAACAATTTACAGTTACATACACACAAGCTTGTCCCGGTCAAGTCATACCTCCTAGCTTCTTCTAAATACTAAATGTTTCTTTTTCAGAGCTGAGTTCCAAATCTCCATGTGCCACTGTAGTGTGCCACAGTTGGTTTAACTCAAATTTCGCTTTTGTGTTCTTCCACATTGTGACCTCCTGTGCCTCTGACCTGCAACACCTGTTCCAGCTTTTCCTTTTCAGTTTTCCCTTGTCTTTATCCCTTGTTTTCACTGTGATGAAATGACCTGCTTTTCTTTAGCCCTAAAAGCCTGTTCATCCCAAAGCTGCAGCCATGCTATTTCTGCCATTCTTGTATCATTGTTCTTACCTGTGCCAATCCCGTGTTAGTCATTCCAAGGTTGTCAAAAGCAGGCTGCATTTCCCAGTACAAAGAGCACATTCTTTACTCAGGGCTGCACCTCGGTGTACCATCTGAGGCTGTAATGATACTGGTTTGTTTTCTCATGAAGAAGCAACAGACGTATCAACAGAAAAGTGTAGTATACACATAAATACAATTAGTGTTTCGAGGTGGTAATGGTTTAGAGAAGTTTCAGTTTCTTTGCAGAAAAGAATGCCAATTCCTCCCCCAGCTTAGCATGTTATAGGAAACCTTGGAAGACAGGAGCAGAGGGGCCAGAGGCAGTACCGAGGTTCCTGGGAGAACTTCAGTCCTGGATTTCTTCAGCTTTTTAGTGATTAAAACATTAGCATTATTAATAACATGCAGAATTTGAATTGATCACCAGGAAGAAATGATGGGATCCTCTGCTGTTTGGTCTGTTTCTTCTACAGATTTATGCTATCTCTCCTGTTGTTTCAATCCTCTCTCATTAGAAAGTAAAACTGACGTTTAAAGCATCGTCTTAAGATTCCTAAATGGCAGGCATGCTTGAATACTTAAATACTTGAGTTGCTGTGATATCTAGAGAATGTAAGTATCTGCTTAAGTGCTTCGCTGAGTCAGGATGGTATCTATTCATCATAACATTGGTTTTATTTATATATGCCAAACTCAAGTTCATGGTACTTTTGCATTTTTTTCAGCTGGAGCTAGATCATGAGTTTAGTGAGGATTGTTATGCTTTGAAATGGCCTATTTTAGAGTTGTACTTTGACAAAGGTTTTACTATCCTTAAAGTACGCATGCTTAACATAAACTCTGGAAGCTAAGAATTTAAACTATTTGATGTAAACACTCTTTATACTACCACCATAAACAAACAAAAAAAAAAATGCTACTAAAACACTTTTCAAAAACTGTCCAGTACTATTTTCTGTTGTTCCTGAAACACTATTGCTAAACAGTGTTTAGCAGTACTATATAGGAATAGTCTAAATATTTGTCTCTTTTTTTAATAATTCCTGTGAGTTACCAATGCACACATAGCCAAACACATAACATTTCTGATAAGTTACCTTTCAGAGCAACAGAACTGTAGGATCAGAAGGGACTTTAAGGTCATTTCCATGTTGTGCCCTGATACAAGATCAAGCATGTAACTTTTAACACCTTCCAAAATCTCTGTACCTTGCCATGCTTCTTTCCAGAGATGCAGTGACTTTAGAGGTCCCTGAAACAAGTTGCTGCGTAGTACATCCAAACTAGTCTTCTCAGACACATTTCACAGTCCCTCCTAGATCCCCGAGGCACTGTGGGCAAGTGGGCAACCACATACCTAAGCTACATATGTCTACGTATGTTTATGTACCCTCTGTTCATAAAAGTACTCACTAATGGAAATTCCACAATGTTCTGAGGTAGCTCCATAGTTTTGTCTTTTCATTATCTGTATTTTTAATATTTTCCCAAATCTTTGCTCCAAAGAAGTCTGCTTTATTCTCTCACTGAGCCCAGAGAACAGTGAGACCATCTTCTTTATGCCAATCCTGTTTGGAGGCTGCTATCTTCCCCAACCTTACAGCTTTTCCTTGCTGTTTTCTCTTTCCAAGTTGAAACAATGATCAGGGCTACATAATACAGCTTCTTTTCCTGGAAATTATTATGCAGTGTTGGACAGAAAGAACATGATCTGACTGAGGGAAAAATCTTCTGCAACTTGTTTGCCACAGATTATTTCTGTAACTGTCACTTTGGGAATTTCTATAAATAAAATCACTATCACTCTTCTGAGAAGTGAGTATTTACTGCCATTTTTTAAACAATGAAAAAAATACAGATCTGTTTTTCATCTAAATTCTTTATATATTTGAAATCACTCAGAGAAGAAAGTCCAAAGAAATGTGGTTAGGTTTGATGAAATGTCCCAGTGGGATATTTAACAGAATACCTAGAAAACAGTGTTGAAAGACTTACAATATTTGGAACCCATATTTTCAACTCTTGTTTCATGATCTCTGAGCTCCAGAGGACCTTGCTTGGCTTTAACTCATTATCCTCCATGCTGATAACACTTTGGACCCAGAGGAGAAAAGGACTAATTGACCCACAGTTTGAGCAAGGGTTTTGCCTGATCTTGTGGGTATTAATGATGAATGTTTGACTTTCAACTTTTTTTGGTATTCAAACACCACAGAAACATTGGCTTTCCTAGTCTTCCTTTTCTTGCTGCATTACAAAATGCCAAGTGGAAGCGTGTGTGTGTGTGTGTGTGTGTGTGCACCAATCTTTCCCTCCACGTCCAGTCTTCCCAGTCTGGCCAATACTCTCTGGGGGAGTGCATGGGTGAAGTGATGATTCAGCTGGTGGAAGGAGATGGTAGTTCACAATTTTGCCAAAGGGCTTTTCCTTTCTGTTGTCATTCTCTCTTTGTGGTCCCCTAAGTTCCACAGCTTTTGGTGGGAGGGTGTGCAAATAAGTCTGTAGTGCCAGATGAACGCCATCATCTATAATCAGCAGCAGCTTTAAATGTATCAAGAATGTAACTTTTCATTAAAGGACATTAACTGTTGTTTTAAGCTTAGAAGAGGAAAAGTAAACCAAAAATGCTAAAAAGACTTAAAAGGCTATTGCAGTAGCTCAGATAATAAGTGAATAGATATGGCATGGAATAGATAATACTTTTAGCAATAATTGCTCACTTTATAAAGACAAATAAGACTGAAAGAACAATGAGAGCTCTTCAAAATATTGTCTTGCTTAATGTAAAAATTTGTGCATCATGATCGGCGTGTAGGGACTTCATTCTAAAACTGATGAGTAGTCTTCCATTAACTCCTGTGGGAGCTGAGAGCACCTGGCTGGCATCTTGAGGAATCAGGCTCTTCAGTGGTTTTAATTTAATCTGACAATAACGCTGAATAAAAATATTCTTGGGGATAGCCCACAATTATATAGCATGAGCTCATTTCTTCATTATAAAATGTGAGCTGAAACCATTCATATCTGCCAGCCAATATTACAACAGGCAATTCCAGTTTTTCATTGCATGGGAAAAGCACTAGCAAGCTTTAATGAGTTTCAAAAATAGCTGCCACATCAGAAAATTGTAATTGTGCTTGTTTTCTAATGTGAATACCTGTTCAGCAGACATCACTTAAACAATGGCATCCAAATAGACCAGAGCGTGTAAAATAGCTACCTCTATTTGTCAGCTGCACACTCATTGTTTTCAGTCAGAGCCTGCAGAGCTGCTTCAGCTGTACATTCCTGGGAAGTGAATAATATCAGTTGAGATTACACTACAGTACCACATCTATTACAAACACATTATAAAGATTGAATATAACCTAATTAGGAAATGCTGAAGTCGACTGAGTATAGATGTGGGCTGCTAAAGAGTCATTTTACGTGACCTTCACTTACTGAAAATGAGAGTTCACAGAGGATAAAGCAAAGGTAACAGTGTAGATTTCAGTCCTGAATCCAGATACTCCATACACATCTCACATTCCTCATAGCTTTGCTACTAGGGTAAGCAGTTGATCCCCGTGTTTCACTTCTGTGAAACTCTTTTGTAAACATTTTGCAAATTGAGCAGGACAAACTAGATTTGGTCACATTCTTATTTTCTATGCAGACGACAATTAGAGTCTATTCCAAATCTAGGAACAAGAGGTTGCAGAGGGAGGCACCCAGTTTCTTGCAGGAAGCAGTTCTTCTGCATACACTCATAGAAAGCTGTGTTTCCCCAACAGTTGCCTGTTACAGAGCCACTTTCACCCACCACTTGAGAAAAGAGAGCTTAGCAAGGCAGATGTCTCTTTTAGGTCCTTGCACGTTCCCTCAGTTAGGACTCAGTAAAGCAGCAAAGTGCTGCAGATACCTGTAGAGCACAGTGACCTACCTAGATGATGGCACAATTCCAGCTGTGATGTAGCTTCGGTTTTTCTTCATCCTTGGGTTTGGATGGGACATGTCTGGAGGACCAGATCTTCTGCATTTTCTTTTTTACAGGTTCTTTAAGGGCTCATCTTCACTGGACAGGTGAAGATGCAAGTGCTTTCAACAGCTTCGTCTTGCAGATTCTGGCTCTTCTGACATCTATTCTGATCTGCAAGACAGAGCTGTTTCATGACTGTTTGCCTGTATCCATATCACAACATTAGTGATTGGCATTATGGGATTTAGTAGTCATAAAAATCTGTTTCAGCTGCCCCTGGGTTTGCATATTGTTAGTGAGAAATTATGCTGGCTAACCAAGAAGTCACTGACAAAATGGCTTCAAATATGTCTCATGTCTTGCATTTACCTCTTGGTTCCAAAAAGAAAGTTGCATTAATGCCAACAGCTGGAATAGATCAGTGCTACAACTTGGATTGATGCCTTACCACTGACTGGAATAGAGGTTGCAGAGGGAAAACTTCAGGATGCCAAGCTGAAAGTAGTGTACTATGTTTATGTGACAAAGTCTCATCTGTACAGGTACTCATAACAGACAGAGCAGTTTTCCCACAGCCCAACACAGAATGGTGTAATGGAGGATGCAGGTAAAAGCAGTATATAAACTCAGACACCACAGTATGTCCCATAACTGAATACAGAATCAGAATACACACACTTGAGCATAGCTCTGCTGTTCCCATGCTCAGAGCTGAGCTGAAAGTCAACAATTACCCATTCTCTTTTCCATAAATATGTTTTTGAGACTACTCCCATCAAGAAAGAAAGGAATGATGCATCCTTTCTTGTGTTACTCTTTGCACATTGAGTACTATGAAATTGATTCTTAGCTGATGTTACTGTAATTCAAGAATAACTATTAAGATCAAGGGCATGATGCTGGTGTGAAATGACATGCAGATGTAAAAGATAAATATGAGAAGAAATCCACTTCATAAAGACATGCCTTTACTATATGTTTGCTATGGTGTGCACTTCTGCATCTCCTGATGCTACCATAGGTGTGCAGCTCCCATCCTGTGTCCTGCAGATTTGGATACAAGAATCATAGAATCACAGAATTGTCAGGTTTGGAAGGGACCTCAAGGACCATCTAGTTCCAACCCCCCTGCCACGGGCAGGGACACTTTCCACTAGACCAGGTTGCCCATAGCCCCATCCCGCCCGGCCTTAAAAATCTCCAGGGATGGGGCTTCCAACTCCTCCCGGGGCAGCCTGTTCCAGTGTCTCACCACTCTCATGGTGAAGAACTCCCTCCTAAAGTCTGATCTACATCTACCCTCCTCTAGCTTGGATCCATCCCCCCTGGTCCTATCACTGCTCAACACCCTAAAAAGTACCTTCCCAGCTTTCTTGTAGGCCCCCTTCAGATATTGGAAGGCCCCAATAAGGCCTCCTCAGAGTCTTTTCCAAACTGAACAACCTCAACTCTTTCAGTCTGTCCTCATAGGAGAGGTGCTCCAGCCCTCTGGGTTCCAGAACTGGACACGGTACTCTGCATTGAAAATGCAAAATAAAATGACTGATAGGTAAAGTAGTCCACAGTCCCACAGACATTTTCTTGTTCACAACTTACACAAGTCACAAACCAAACTTGACATCATCAACCCCCCCCAAGATTGTAGAGATCTGACTTCTTTCTGTTGCCTGATGTTAAGCAAGTTGCTATTTTAATTTTGAAGCACAAATTTTCAACCTGCTGTCTGTGAGCCCCTAGTGCCCACTTCTGAGGGTCTTACAAAAGGCAAACAAGAACAGAATGCATCAGTAGGTTCATATCTGCACAGGGTAAGTTTAAGGAGCCCTCGATTTGAGAAAGATGGAAATAGCTAGTCCAGGACACACATGTTCACACCTTCACATGGTAAAGACTTAGTGACTTATTTTAGACTGAAAAGTATCAGTGGGAACAAAATATAAGGAAGGCTTAAGGATGGTTATCATGAAAAAGTCCAAAGAAATTTTTTAAAAAGATAATCTCCATTTTCTAAGATCCCCAGTGTATTTGCACAAAAATATCTGGAAACCTAGTAACAAATATAACTTGTATACATTTTAATTTCCATAATGTTCATGTTAATGATGCTCATCTACCTGGACCTGAGTAAGGCATTTGAATCTGTCCCACATGACATCCTCCTCACCAAACTGGAAAAACATGGACTTGATGGGTGGAGCACTGCTGGATAAGGAATTGGTTGGATGGTCACACGCAGGGAGTGGTGACCAAGGGCACGATGTCCACCTGGAGACCAGCGACAAGCGGCGTCCCTCAGGGGTCAGTACTGGGACCAGCGCTGTTTAACGTCTTTGTCAGTGACATGGACAGAAGAATCAGTGCACCCTCAGCAAGTTTGCAGATGACACCAAGCAGTGTGGCACAGTTAACTTGCTAGAGGGCAGGGATCCATCCAGAGGGACCTGGACAGGCTGGAGAGGTGGGCCCAGGCCAACCTCATGACATTCAACGAGGCCAAGTGTAAGGTCCTGCACCTGGGTAGGCACAATCCCAAGCACAAATCCAGGCTGGGTGGTGAATGGCTGGAGAGCAGCCCTGAGGAAAGGGACCTGGGGGTCTGGGTTGATGAAAAGCTCAACATGAGCCTGCAGTGTGCTCATGCAGCCCAGACAGCAACCGAGTCCTGGGCTGCATCAAGAGCAGTGTGGCCAGAAGGGCAAGGGAGGGGATTCTGCCCCTTTACTCTGCTCTCCTCAGACCCCACCTGGAGTACTGTGTGCAGTTCTGGAGCCCTCAGCACAGGAAGGACATGGAAATGTTGGAGCAGGTCCAGAGGAGGGCCATAAAGATGATCAGAGGGCTGGAGCAGCTCTGCTGTGAGGACAGGCTGAGAGAGTTGGGGCTCTTCAGCCTGGAGAAGAGAAGGCTTCAAGGAGACCTTAGAGTAGCCTTCCAGCATCTGAAGGGGGCCTACAGGAAGGCTGGGGAGGGTCTATTTACAAGGTCTTGCAATAACAAGACAAGGGGCAATGGGTTTAAACTGGCAGAGGGGAGATTTAAACATGGATGTTAGGAGGAAGCTCTTTACAGTGAGGATGGTGAGACACTGGAATAGGTTGCTCAGGGAGGTTGTGGCTACTCCCTCCCTGGAGGTGTTCAAGGCCAGGTTGGAGGAGGCCTTGAGTGACCTGTACTAGTGGGAGGTGTCCCTGCCTATGGCAGGGGTTGGAACTAGATGATCCTTGAGGTCCCTTCCAATCTTACCATTCTATGATTCTATGATTCTATGTTTTTACCTGTGCTCCTGTTATGTTATTACATGGCCTGAAGTCTGGCTAAACAAACAACGTACTGTATGTGATTAAAACACACAGAATAATATGTCAGTGTTGGAAAAATTAATTTGCTTTGAACAAATTATGATGCCTTTTTTTTTTCCCAGGTAAAAAATACTTTCATTTAAAGAATATAACTCTCATTAACTCATCTCTCTTCCTCTCCATTCCATGTATATATCAATATCTTATCATCCTAGAAGATTCTTTGGAAAGCAACTGGACAAATCTTTTCAAATGTGGTAACAGCCTACAAACTGGCCATTACCTAGAGGCAAAAAGTATTAAAGCTTAGAATAAGAAAACTCCCACTTAAATCAGTAGGAATTTCGCTTGCACTAACATAGTCTATAAACAGGTGCTTATGTTTTGGAGGAATTTTGACACTCAAGGAATATTTCAAAACCCGTTATGTTTTAGCTAAATTGTTCTTTTTTTGAGCAACCTCTTAAGCAAACTGGTATGACTGGAAAACATATTTCAGAGGAAAAAAAGATGTGTACCAAACCTTAATCGAGAGTCTTTCTGATGAATGACATAATTTGTTTTTCTTAAGTAACCACAATACTCTACAGGTTTTTCCTTTGGGTCTGCTACAACTAATGTTGGGTGTTTTGGTGTTTTGTTTATTTTTTTTTTCTTTATGTTCTTTTCTCTAGATTGATTACACTTACACTTAACATCTGTAAAAACTACTGGAGCGGAATAGTGCGTTAGTAACATCTGCCAGTTTACTAGAAACACACAACATGTTTTTGTTTCAAGATTTCCATTACTTGCAGCAGCCAGTGCTCAGAAACCTCTAAGAATAGTTTCTTCTGTTTGGTCTGAGTTTTCAGGATGCTAAACAGAAGCATGTGTTAACTCAAACCAGATTATACATTTGAGTTGATCTCATGTGATGATAGAATGAAAAAAAAAAAAAAAAGTTTGTTACAGGGCCTGCTCTAAATGCAGACAGCACAGAATCTAACAGACCTTACTGGATCTAAGCTAGCACTGCGCAGAGCAGAAAACCACTCCACTTTCTGACCATTTGTTTATTCAGCCTGTCTGAATACTTAGAAAATCCATTGCATCCTTACATTTAACTTGTATTTGTCTATTCAAAGCTGTAAAATGTAAGCCTGAAGGTAATAGAAACATGTGAAATTGCTTTCAGATATATATTTTCCTCAACTTTGAATTGGTTCACAAGAAGTGGGAGTGTCTTTTTTCCTCATCAACTTTGAGTTCCTTACAAATATTTCAGGTAGACTCATTAATCTTCTCTTTAATATTGGAGTCACATCAGCTTAAAGCAAGGATATTAATGCTCAGCTATTAATTTCCAGCTATATGTGACACTTACATTTCTATTCCTGAATAAATAACTTTTCTACTCAGTCTGTTCCATTTTTAACTGGATTCCTAACTGATGTGCACATCACAGTTGTGTATTTTATGCCATATAGGCACTTCTGGAAAAAGACCTTGGCACTTGAGAAAAATGTCACGTGATGGCTTTTTCGTGACATGTCCAACTATGAAAAGGACATTTAAAAGTTGCATCATTGGAAAAAAATGCTCGAGCAGATTACAGCAAATTCCCTAGTGGATATTTTTAAGAAAGGAAGAGTCTTACTCAGCATTTACTCATAGCCAACCAGTTCCTGAAGTCCTGACCAAGGATTTACTCAGGCTGTGATTTGGTAGGATGGGTACATGGAGATGCAGAGGCAATCATTCCTGAAGGGAAGGCAGAGCTCTTAGACTTTCCGATGGTTTGAAGAACAGAGGAAGATATTAGTCGGGAGGAGATGCAGGAAGAGATCATATTTCTGCATCTCAGTGTTTTTGTATTTACCTTAGTTTGGCCTTGCTTGCCATTGTGTAGTGTTTGTTTTTAAAGTGACTCAGAATTTATGGAGCCTTTCAGGAGGATGTCCCAAAACTTGTGATTCATGACATCCTGCAGAAACTGCTTGCTGGTTAATTATACCCTCTCTGTATGAAAGTGCCTTTCTGACATGTGAAACATAACAAGTTCTTCCAAATCCTTATAAATTTATTCTGCCAAACCCCTGTTATGTATTGTGCAGCCTTTCAGAGTATAGGTCTAACTCCACTAAATGGCTGCCAGAGCTCAGAGGCTCCATAAAGTCCACACTGACCTGCAAGAAATAAAGGGATCATATTTAAGGAACTCACACACAACAGTGTCACATTACTCAAAAAAAAAAAAATCAGATTTTTAAAATACAAACTTACGAATTAGAAGTTTAGTTTGTAAAGCTGATCACCATGCCCAGCACTCCCTGCCGTGGAGCAAAGCCACACATTTTGCCTGGGAGCAGTTATTTTAGGGCCCACTTGAGTTCAAAGGAGAGTTTTTTGACTTCAGGTAGCTCTCTGCCTGGCAATATGCCTAAGAAGATTTACAGGTTTGGAGCATGTTGACTATCAAGTTATTCATATCTAATTTGATATTATAGTGTGTGTGTGACTAAATTAAATCTTGCAATACAAACAAATTAACATTATCAAGACCTAGCAAAATTAATTTTGAAATACACAGTCTCTTAAAAGTGAAATGGAAATAAAAGTGTAAGAAGGAAATTTCCATTAACAGCAAGCTACCATGATGCTGCAGCATGCAAAGAGCTTTAGGGTTCATTAATAGTTCCCAAGAAACTCACCAGTACTTTGCTGCTGAGATTTGGCAAAAACTGCCATTACCAGGAAGTCCTGCTTTGGACATCAGACTGAGTCACAAGGACGTAGTCCTAATGATGTTATACATGCATTACAATTTGGGGGATCCCTTTTCTGCAAGGTAAGAAAGTTTTCCTACCCTCAAAATTAATTCCCTGAAAGGGAAACATTGACTATGGAGATAAATAGTGATCTGAATTGAATTACCTTACAGCTAGATAATCTTTTCTGTAGGTGGGGACGTGACAGCCAGCACTGGAGAAAGATTAAGAAACACTAAACTTCTGCATTGCAGCTTTTCTCATTTTGGGGTATGTGCTGGTTTGAGCTAATTGGAATATTTTAATAGAGAAAATTATACTATAGGCTGTGAAGGGAAACAATGGTGATGTCTACTTCACTCATAGGCTTGCTGAGATGTTTAAGAAAAAGTACTCAAAACAAAGATAACACAGTGTCTCAGGCTGGCAGTCAGAGTCTCTGAGGCACAGCGTCTCGGAGGGTCTAGCTTCTGGGTCTTTCTCCTCTCTGCTGAGTAATTTCACTAACCACTTTTCTTCTAACCCCCCTTGGCCAATCCTCAAAAAAATTCACTTTGCACTTAAGGCAAACCTGGGGTAAGGTATAGGGGTGGGGAGAAGGTGGAAGGGTGGTAGGGAGCCTCTTCTGGGGTCTCTGATTTCTGGGAGGAGTGTTGTGTTTCTGTATTACCTTTAACTTGTATATTTCTGTAAATATTCCTGTATAGTGTGTATATATCTGCTTGTATATTGTGCTGAGCTGTAAATAGAGCTTCATTCCTTAACTTCCAGCTGGCTGAGTTCTAGTCTGGGTCATTTTACAAAGCGTGGGGGGTGGGTAACTCCCAAACTGTCACAGAGTAGTATTGCCATAGTCTCTAAATAGCTGTGGCTTCAGCTGAGCAGTACAGGATATTGTAAACTGAAACACTTCCTAAAAAAACACAATGCCTGCACAGGTGCAGTGAGCCAGCAGGATGATAGAAAGTTATTCTGTGACGCTCATCCTTACAAATACATGTCTTGATCTCTGTAGCCATAAGAAACCTTTAAGCCACCTTTTCTCTTGGAACTGAATACTCCAACATGCAAAGAATGTTTTCAAACAGGATAACAAGGCTACATCCTGCATGGATTTGAAAGGAATTGATTGCAAAGACCAGGCAATAGCCTGTAATATCCTTCCTGCTCAGTTTGTCCTCCTATCGCTGCTAATCTCAATATAGGGAAGTCCCAAATAAATAGGAGCTTTAAACTTCCCTTGTTGTGCTGCGTTCCTATTTGGCATCTAAACCCCTATTATTTGCTGTCCAATGGGGAGAGAAATGGATCATCAATTAGCTCATGGTAGGTTTGAATCTAGGAATGTCAGTACGTGAAATTGCAGCACCATTAGATCACACTGGGCTCACAGCTGCTACAAACAAACCTTACCCCACTGATTTTCAAGGATCTTGCCCATTTCCTGTGGAGCACAGGTACCCCTGGTCCCTGGTAGGCACAGCATCCAGGCCGTGTCTAGGCTGAGGGCCAATGCCTGCGCTGGTAGGCAATGAGGATCCTGGGTCTCCTCACAGGTCTCTAACAGTCTTGCCTTGAGCACACACAGCTCTCTGCTCTGTTTCCATGTTACTTCCTGCAGAAACGTGGGCTGGGAGGAGGCAGTTTTTTTCTGGCTTTCCCTCCAGTACAGAGCTGGGCTACTATCACCCAGGGCATTGGACGTGCTTCTGGATCCGCCAGTTTAGATAGGCCTCAGGCTGGTTCTGCAGGGATAGTTTGGCTTGATGGTGACAGTCACCCCTCTCTAGGTTTGAAGCGCACGAGCCACGCCTTACCTTTGATTGCATCTCACTAAAAAGTTCTTTCCACAGCATCCATGTTGTGTTTCTTGACTTTCCAGAGGTAACGGCCTTCTAGTAATCAGCCTTTCTCTCCCTCCATGGGCATTACCTGTAATTAGGGGCAGACTGATGAGCAGGAGGTAGTGGGAAGGGTTGAGGACTCTCTGCACTGTGCAGCCCTTTGAGCAGGACTGGATTCCCCCTCTTGTATTGGCATCATTTTGACCATGGAATAAGCAGCTGTTAGGAGTGAAGCAAAGGATTTGCTGCAGAGACAGGGGGTGGGTTAAGCAGAAACCCAGTCTCATTGGCCACTGCAAGGCTCTGCTGTGGGCATCTCAAAGGCAAAGCAGGGGCCAGATTAAATCTGTGGCCGACTGCACGAATGTATGAGTTTTGTCTTAACTCTCTCTGCAGTTACCCAATAATTGTGTAACTGTTATCAGGGCTGTTTGTTCTTCCTCACAGTTCATCCACGTCTAATGTTTTCACCAAGTTGTTTTTTTCCAACTTTCAAAGAATGAAAAGAGTATTTCACGTGATTTTGTGGGTAAAGAGATTCAATAGTAACTGTGCCTTTTGCTAACGTGCTTCTTGCCAGCAATCAAGAGGTGACTTTTAGCATCAATTTCCGTAACCCAGGTCTCATAAAGAAAATGACATAATCAAATAATACAGCATTTTGTATTTTTTAATTAATGAGAGGGATAGGCTGAGAGAATTTACCATTTCATCATCCTCCAAATTGAAAACCTAGCACTTGAGACCTTTACCCAGAGTCCTATTTGTTACTCTTAGGGTAAGAAAAATGAGGCTATGCTGACAAACCAAATTCTGATGAAACTAAAAGGTCTTAATTCTGCTTTCATTGTGTAGTGGAAATCAGAAGGAAACTTCTCAGCTATCTGTAATGTGAAAACAACAGTGATAATATTTGCATCTTAGATTTTTATAAGAAGTAGGTTTCTTGTATGTCCTGTGTTTGCTGATAGTTAAGTCTGAAGAACGAAGTTTACAGCAAAAGCTTAAACTGACAGCAATTACTCAGTTTCTATTTTCTTTTCCAATACAAATATCTAGATTTTCTTCTACCTTGTATTTGGATAATTTCTTAAGTTCATGAATAAAAGAGGAGATAAGAGTCTGCACTAAGAAGATAGCTTTGTGCTATTTAAAATAAAATCCTTAATATAACAGACTAAGATAAGGCACTGACATGAAAATCAACTTTTAAGCATAGATGAATATCTTTTGATAGCATCCTCTGTAAAACGTGCTGAATCTCCATGTGTATTAGAGGAAGTAATTAATTATTTTTTATCAATGGACAAGTGGGTCTAGATAAAAGGCTTAAAACTGGACTTTGAAGGTATTATTGTTTACATTAATTGGAGGCATGAACTGTATCAGAGCCGATGAATCATTACAGGAGCCTTCTGGAATGTTGCTCCAGCTGGGGATTGGGATCCACAGGTGCACATTTCTTGGCCCTGGTACTAAAAGTTGATAGGGAGGCATTCAACATTCAGCAAATTCTTACTAGACAGAGAATGTTTTCTCCAAAGGAGTAGAGCATAGTAGCCAAACTCCTCTAGCAGCATTTAGTACAGATTGCAGTATGGAAATACAGTGATTTCTGATCTGCTTTAACTTTCTGTCTTGGTTCCTTTTGTTAGCAGCCCAAACACAACAATGTGCACTATGAGTGGGACCCAGTATTAAGAGCTGTCTTGAATGTTTTCCTACATTATTCTTTTGCCATTTTTGCCTCTAGCCAATGCTGAAAGAGAAAGTGATCTCCCTGAGACTGGTAGCCAGCCAAAACCTCAGGGACTTCTCACCTACAAAACTTTCTTATAGACCACAGGGAGAGAGCACATGCAAAAGCTCTGAGCTACTGTTAGTCAGTCTGTAATCTGTAAAAGTTTATAGTCAGATCCACTGTGCTCTGCGAAGGACTCTGCCTACAAAATCCAGCTTACTCTGTTGGCAACATATTATACTTCTAGTCAATGTGTTGAAAGTTTTGCTCCCTTTTAGACCTCACATTATTGAAATGCTTTGTATTTTTTGTCACCTATCTTGTAAAGGTGTTTGATTTTCATTACGAACGGCTACAGAATTTCTCAGCCTGTCTTAGCCCATTCCTCAAGGCTTCCTTTAATCCTAAACAAGGGAAATTATTACAGTGTATGTCTTTAACAAGACTTTTCTGGCCTGAGCAGCAGAAAAAGGTGAACTGTACACATGGAAAATTATGCAATTAATCTGAATCAAGTTTGGTCCAGCTCCAGTCATTAATATATAATGTAATACAAACTTTTGATTACATGATTTGATCAGTCAGTAGGAAGACATGTTTCTGCAGAAGGACTTTCAAAATTTATATTTGCATACTTTCCAACAGCAACAGCATGCATTAACAGCTGTGAATGATATAGCAAAACTGGCATTGCTGGCATGTCTGCTCATTTGTTGCTTGCTTTCCTTCTGCCAGCATGTGCCCTCTTCCTGCCTCGAAGTCTTCCCTAGGGAAACTTTGATCACTTTCTATATTTGTCTGGGAGTTTCAGTCTTCCTAGCTCTCGGTGAAAGGTCAGGCACTGTTTTGCATATGCCTTGTACTGACATACGAGCTGACAGTTTTGGAACTGGCTTGTATGAAGTTGAGGATAACCACAGAGTGTGGACACACATTGTGGATATTTACCTCACCTGCACAATGCCAGGTGGTTTGGCAATCATAGGCTATACCCCACATGCATTATGCAGCCACTTTGGACCTGTGCAGTCAGTTAGACATTTATAGGAAGAATAAGCTTTAATTACTGGGCTGGTGCTGAAGAATTACTCTGTGGAGCGGCAGTAGGTTGCTGAAACTCTCAAGGTATGTATGGCAGTGCTACACAAGAGATGAAGCATCTGCAGCAGAGTTCAGCTGGTCCTGACCTCAATTGCATGAGAATAGCTATCTAATCAGCTTGAATTCCATATTTCCAGAAATTAGGTTTGGCTTTCCTCACTGCTTTCTCAAAGACACTCAGTAGAGATAGTCTCATTACCTCTAGGGCTTTTCAGGACAACCAGAGATTTTGGATACTGCTGCCTCTTGTGGCCTAACACATTTGTGAGTACACATGATACATTTAATCAATTTGGGGAATTTCAAAGAACTCCTGATGAGCTGCTGTGACAAGATCATTCATTCTGTAGCCCACTGAGAACATGAATATATGACCCTCTGAAGTGCAGCTGAAACTCTGAGGCATAGTTCCTATTTCAATTGACTCATTTCAACTGGAATTTAGAATAATCAGACATTCTAATTTTTTTGAATTTATGTAATTATATAAGCACCACTAAGACTACAAATATAGCCTTAGATCATTGTGAAACAGTAATAGCAGTCCAAGAAAAACTCCAAGTTACCAGAAGAATGTTCACTTATGGAAGGAAAGATAAATACTTCTAAGAATCACATCATAATTTTAGCCGTATCTGAAAGATTCTTTTTTTCCCCTCCAGTTTATCTTTTACCTTTGGTAATTAGAAGTTATGGATCTTGCCCTGGGGAAATCCAGTTTCCATTTAGCTTTAATTTTAGTGCATGAATGGAATGCGGCCCACTATGCAAAATGCACATGCTTCCCGTGGCTTTCTCATTGCTGAAGATGTGTTTATCTGGTTCTTTGTGAGCTAGAGTTGAAAAAAAGTATCTTGCATTTTGAGTTGTGCAATGTCCTTTGCTTGAGGATGTATGGGGTAGGACTGCTGGTATAATTTCCATATATGTCAAATATATGTTTAACTTTTAATCATTATTGTGCTTATGGCCATTATGTCATTTTGCTTTGTTAGCTCTTTCTGAATTCTCAGTTAAGTAGTTCCCTATCCATTCTTTTCCAGAAATAAGATAATATAGAAACAAAGACAAACATTAAAAAAGGAAAATCATCTTTTGCCAGGATTGTAAGTCCTAAGGAAATTTAGTCAGTTTATTTGACTAAAATATTTTCTTTAAAATAACAATTGCATCAGCTCCCTTCCCAAATAAGCTACTTTGAGATCTGTAAAAACGGTTAGAATTACAGATATGTCATACCAATCAAAATTTTATAAGGAGCTGTTTGACCATGCAGTTTATCTTGTGGAATTGTAGAACTTGTGCATTCCAAACCAAGATAGTTCCCCCTCAAATCATAAGATTTTAAGTGATAAAGATGTTGATACTATTCTTATTTCTCGATGTTAGATACACTTTGCATGACCTTCTGCCTAGTCTGTATCGTACCTTGCTCTAAAAACAGCACATGATACTGTAATTCATTCTGCTTAAAAGCCCATTAAGTCCCTGGACATTCAGCAGATCTCTCTGACATACCAACAGTTCCGTGCATTTTTATTCAAATAAAAAATATTTCTAAGAAAGAATAATTCCATATATGCACTAAATTAATTGGTGCAAGTTTTCTCATGGACATGGTGCCTGTTCACACATACACACATCAGCGATAGCTACTATGAAGATTTAATGCTGTTTAAACATAAGCTAGGTACTGCATTTCTTCACTTAGCCTTGACAGTCCCAATATTTTGCAAAACAGGAGTCAAGCCTTGAGGTCAGCCTACAAATCACAGTATTAATAGATAGATAGATAGATAGATAGATAGATAGATAGATAGATAGATAGATAGATAGATAGATAGATAGATAGATAAATAAACCAACCTTGTACTTTTGTGTGTGTGTGTGTGTGTGTGTGTTGTGTTTTGTTTCAGGTTTGTGTGTGTCTTTGTAACTTATTTGATAATATGTGTTCACACTTTTTGCAGCACAGAATTACAGGAAGTAGTTATTTTTCTGAAGCAGAGCAAATGTCATACGACTTAGAGTGGAAGGCTACGCTGGCAGCTCCACTACTAGTGCAACATTATTTTAAAATTTCCTGCTTTCCTCGCCTGCCAGCTATATATCTAAGGACACGTAAAGTGATGTAGGAGGAAAGACATAGCAGCCTGACTACAAGGGGCTTGAGAAGATGCCACAAAATCAGTGTCTAGTTTGCAAAAAGAAATCTGTAATTTTAACTATAGATCTTGCATTTTTGGTATGTGCTTAAAAACAGTGAGGAAATCTAAATGAAGAATGAATAGTGGACTGGGAAAAAAAAGGATTAAAAAGCAAAGCGACATATTTTAAATTTCCATCTCACTGTATCTAGAGTGACATACACCCCATGCTTAGTATGGAAATAGGCAGAGGAACAAGACAGGATTTCTAATACTCTCTACAGGCCAGAAACACAAGTGTTTGTGATGCCTTTGTGTTATACACAAACATGGATGAACTACTCAGTTTTGAAAAATACTGTAACTCAAGAGCAGATGCGAAAAGTACTGTGCGGTCTGCTACTTTCCAGTAAACTCTATATTTGAAACTCTATATTCAATGTGGAGTATAAGTGGTACATTATTACAATCTCCTAATTTCAAACATATTTCGTGTAAATCATGTAAATAAATGTGGAAAATCTGGCTACAGTCTTCCTTTGATAGATCAAAATGAATGCCTCTGGAGGTGTTCCAGGCCAGGCTGGATGAGGCCTTGAGCAGCTGAATCTAGTTGGGAGGTGTCCCCGCCCATGGTGGGGAGGTTGGAGCAGATCATCTCTAAGGGTCCCTTTCAACCAAAGCTATTTTATGATTCTGTGATTCTGTAATTTGGAAAAGACTCTGTAATAGCACTGGTATGCACATGTCACCCACTGTGTCACGGCCATTCGTACAGATCTAAAACTGCAATCCCACAAACAGCCAAAGTACCCCTAAAACTTCATTCCTCAACTGAATACCACTAAAAGGTACTGAATCTAGTCAGGAAAAGGACCATTGCCCCAGATGTGTGCCCAACTTCAGTCTTAGCATTTTAGCTTAACTCTCAGAGAGTGTGGGAGGAATCAGATATTAAGATTTTAATGGGCATGCAGTTTGTTTCTGCCCAAGTCAGTCACACTCTTGTTGTCAGAGAAAACTGTGCACTAAAGGGCTCTCTTAATTGTGTCTGCTTAAATCACAGATTTTGAGAGAATGGTAGGAGTTATAAGGGACCGCTGTAGAGCAGAATGAAACTTTTATTAAAACATTCAAATCGAATTATATTGCTACATGAACTGTTAGAAATTGAATGCTGCATCATATCCTACTGTAGAGAATAATACTGATAATAGTACTTAACATTTTTTGATTCAAAGCACATTTGATTGTCAATTATCTACAGATTATCAACTCTCTGCTAATTTATCCTCTCTGGAAGACGAAGAGTATGAAAGCAAGGCATGCATCATCTCTGCAGCACAATCCTGCCTTCACCTTTCTGAAATGGTGGCACTACACACCAGAAATGCAATAGTTTCGCAGATGATGTGGGGACACTTTTGGAACCAGCAACAAAGCAGAGCCCTGAAAGCCAAAATTCTTCTCTTTGTTCAGACAACCCTCCAGCTCAGGTCAGTTACACTGAGTGGGACATATTTCAAACAATCCATCTTAAAGTCTGTAAATGTTATTTTCCTCTTTTCTACTGCTCTCAACATTACTTCTGGGCTACTGCATCCCTTTGACACTCATGAAACTTTGGAGTCCTTTCTGCAGGATACATTCAGCTTACTGATAATTTCTGTGGTGATAGTGTGTACCTCTGCAGGCACAATCTGCAGAATGAAGTGTTGACAAAAGCAAAAGCCTTGTTTCATGTACATGTATACTTCCCCTCCTGCAACAGGCACAGCTCTGGGGAACTGCTGCTCAGTCTGTTCATCATTCTGCACAGTCACATATAGCCCAGTGGCTGCAGCTGGCCTGAGTACAGAGTATTGCACTTCAAATCATTAGAACACATTCCCATTAAGAGCAGTTATTTCAGTTCTATTATTCTACTATTTACTTTGCAGGTTTTGGACACCTCAGAGATTAAGTGTGACCAAAGCCTTTCTCTGAGGAATGCCAAGATGGATCAGAGCGGATGCCTTCAATTCACAGCCCCTGGTTGTGGCTGTGGCTGTGGCTAGGACAGGCAGGGGAGGAATAAGAGACAGGTCAAAATGGAATAGTGATTGTGGAGCTGCCCTACCCTCTCGGCTCTGACTGCTCATCATTCTTCACTGCATTTGGCCCATGCAAAGCGGGAAACTGACTTAATCAGTCAGCAGCTTTATTTGACTACACTCAGTCTCTCTCTTTAGGAAACATGATTACTGGGTCTTGAATGCTTCCTATAGTCTTTCATCTTGCCTCTATCTAATTAATGCTAATTTTCTTGATGGTAGTCCTAAAGTACAGTTGGAGCTTGGATGTAGATTACAGAGCACTTCACAGTATCAGCAGTAAATCAGAGGGAGATTGTGAAGCACATGTAATACGCATTTCCTGAGACTTGTGAAGGGTGGGATTTTATCTTCCAGCGCATTAGTGCCCCTAAGATTGTGTAATACTATAAGTCACTCAGTTATCACCACACTTGGTTGCCTGGAAATCCTGCTCCTTTACTACATATGCCTATTTATTTTTTTGTAGACAAATAAATTTGACATGTTAGCCTGGAACTATAACTTTTGCCTTTCTGACATTTTCAAAGGTGATTTTCTTCAAAGAGTAAAATTTTTATTACAAGTATACTGACAGAAATGGAAAAGGAATAAATTAATCTTCAGGAGGATCACACTCATAGTAATGTACCACATTAAAACTGAAAAGTACATGTGGAACTTTTACTGTAACAGGTATGGTACCACTGAATCCATACAAAGAAAATGACCCTCCATTTGAGAGATACCAGTCTTCAGTAAAAAGGCATATGGGTTAGTTTTCAATGTAATGTTTGACCACTTGACTGTATACCTTAAACCAAGTCAAGCTGGTATCTTTCTATGTATTACTGAGAAGTTTTTCATATGTGTGAAATGTGCAGAAGCACATTTCAAAGTGTATTTGTGGATGTACGTGCAGAAGGTGGGATTTGGTGATCAACTTCTAAGGACTTTGAATCATAGAATCAGTCAGAGTTGGAAGAGACCACAAAGATCATCTAGTTCCACCTCCCCTGCCATGGGCAGGGACACCTCACACTACATCTGACTGTCTAGAGCCTCAGCCAGTCTGGCCTTAAACACTTCCAGGGATGGGGCTTTCACCACCTTCCTGAGCAACCCATTCCAGGGTCTCACCACCCTCATGGTAAAGAACCTCCTCCTAAAATCCAGTCTGAACCTACCCATTTCTAGCTTTGTTCCATTCCCTCTAGTCCTATCACTACCTGACAACCTACAAAGTCCCTCCCCAGCTTCCCTGTAGGCTCCCTTCAGATACTGAAAGGCCACAATAAGGTCACCTTGGAATATTCTCCTCTGCAAACTAAACAGGCCCAACTCCCTCGGTTTGTCCTAAATGATCCACAAGCCAAACCTGTCTGGCTCTGTAACTCCAATAGCAACTGTGCTCCATCACCTGGTCACTTCAAGTAATGGAAAGAAGATGATCAGAGGCCTGGAGCAGCTATCCTGTGAGGACAGGCTGAGAGAGTTGGGTCTCTTCAGCCTGGAGAAGAGAAGGCTTCGAAGAGACCTTGTAGTAGCCTTCCAGTATCTGAAGGGGGCCTACAGGAAGGCTGGGGAGAGACTATTTACAAGGTCCTGTAATGACAGGATGAGGGGCAATGGGTTTAAACTGGCAAAGGGGAGATTTAGACTGGATGTTAGGAGGAAGTTCTTTCCAGTGAGGGTGGTGAGGCACTGGAACAGGCTGCCTGGGAAGGTTGTGGATGCTCCCTCTCTGGAGGTGTTCAAGGCCAGGTTGGATGAGGCCTTGAGTGACCTGTACTAGTGGGAGATGTCCCTGCCTATGGCAGGGGGTTGGAACTAGATGATCCTTGAGGTCCTTTCCAACCTTACCATTCTATGATTCTATGATATGAAATATGACTCTTTCAGCTTGGTAGTATTTTGTCATCACTTCCTCCTGATTACCCAGGGATCTGGTCAACCCAGGAAATTCTACAGATTTTGTCTTTTCTGTTCTGGGTAGTATCTCTTTGATGGTAATACATGTGACCTAGTGCAGTTTATAATTTCACTCAGATTACCGTTGGAACTCTCAGTTACAGTATTGGCTCAGTTTCACTGGATCTCTTGTTTTCATCAAATACAAGGAAAGTTCTCAGTAGTTCTCCCATGTTTTTACCTGAACTTTAATATAAATTATAAAATGCGAACAAGATTAGTGCATATGCATCTGCATTTAAGGAAAACTATGGACTGAGCTTTCCCCAGAGATGTTTTTCTGATCCACTACATATAAAAATGAGTTTACTTTTTTTTCAATAATAGCTTAGCTTCAGTGCCTACAGTGACACAAACCCAAATTATTTTCATCCTAAATGATGGTACCCACATTTTACAAAACCTTTGTGCTACTTAGTCTAAAAGTCTCATCTCCTTTGGAGTATTTGGTGCTTCTAATGAAAAAATCATTAAATATTTCCATATTGGCTTCCAACTTGTCTGGTGTTTTTGCTTGGCAGAATACAGTGCATCTTTGTGCTTTATTAATGAGCTGAGCTTCCAGACAAAACCACACTTTTTGCCACTGCAGAAGTTTCTTACAAACTATGCACTATAAAATGGACATAAACAGAAACTTTCATATATCCATTTTTGACAGAGTAAGTGAAGTCACTTTCATGAGACAAAATTTTTGAAAAATTCTAGGCATTTTAGCAGTTGCAAAGTTGGGAGGAATGTGGGAGGTTGTTAGTCTGGAGGGTCTGGTCTTTGGCCCCTCCTTTTGACTCTCAGATGAAGGATAACAGTATGAACACTGCTGATGCAGAACTACGTAGAAGGGCTGCCAGATGTGGGTGGCACAGACAAATCACTGTCACGCATTACAGGAGCCTTTCCAGGAGTGTTGCAGGCTCTGGGCTGGGAAATGTGCCATTCCCAACAGCGTGCACAGTGCTACTACATCCCCCAAACACTCTAGAGATATCCCAAGACCTTAAGGTTAAGTGCTGAAATACAGCATTTCAACAGTAGGTACCCTCTCCATCTTAGGACTCAGGAATCCTGTAGCAGACCAGTGCAGCTGTGTCTCTAATGTTCAGCTAAGACCCCTCTGTGCTGCATGGCATGCTCAGCACAAGTGGTGTAGCAGGAGAGCAGCTGTGCCCAGTGGGTAGGAGCTGGTGGAGTTGGTTCTTCTCCTATGGAGGAGTTAAGAGATTTCCTCAACCGTGTGTCTTTCAATCCTTACTCCTACAGCTGAACACATCTTCTGAAATGAAGGCTGCACAGAAAAATGTCTAGGAACTGTCAGCCCTTTGAGATCTTTATACTGCAAAGGGCTTTGGAGGAATCTGCCAGGTGTTGTCAACCTGAAGGAGAAATAAACATGTGCCTTGGTCTCAGTGGCTATATGTAATAAACTTGGCTATATGTAATAAACTTGGCTAAGCTGATGGTGAAGAGACTGTTGTGTTGTTGAGCCAAAATGTGAATTAAGGGATTCCCTCGTGCTGCCTCCTTGGTGTGGGGGTTGGGTCTGGCAGACAGACATAGAGGAACTTTCTGAAATTACCAGATCTAAATTTGCCAAATGAGACAACCATGCCCTCAGTGGCAATAGGGAGGTCTCATGGAGCCGAATATTTTATTGGCAGCATTTCCGGCTTCCCTCATTTCATAATGATTTGGATCGGGTTAAAAACAGTCATAGGCAGAAAAACCGGTCCCTTGAATCTCTTATTTAACACAAGGAAGTAAAAGACAAGAGTCACTCATTTAAACTGCCTCAATCACAGTCACCAATTGTAAGCATTTAACCACCATCAATCTGAATTCTTTAAAGTGTCTTTCCTTCCTTACCTCTCCATTCTCCTCCATCCAAAACCTCCCCTCCTACCTCAAGGCTTCTAATTTGTGAGTGAAGAAAGTATTGTCATCTGTTATTTGACAAAGTCAAGGACTCCTTCGGCTCAGAACAGGATGAAAACTTACAGTGTCCATAGCCTTGACCCAGTCACAAAATACAAGTCCTCTAAAGATGGGATACAATGTCCTAGGAGTTTCAGTCAATTTAGTGGGAAGGGATGGGAATCTGACCAACACGGACTTAGATTTCCTGACTGTTTGGCAGAAGTGAATGTCTCAATATGATTTTGTGCACAGTGGCTACCCCATGCTTAGCAGTCTCATATCCTGGAATGAGACGTGAAGAAATGAAAAAGAAAGCAGCAGTGGCTGAGTAAAGAACATGACAGGATATGAAAATCCGGACTTTTTTTTTTTTTTTTTAAGCAAGAAGTGACATTTGCAACATCAGGTCTGCAGTGGAGGGAATAACAAGTCTTGGATGATAAAACTGTTCTTCCCTTTTGCTAAAGTTCTTCACTCAATATTGCAAGAAAACTGTGTGATTTCTAATGTACTCTAACAAGATAAAAATCCATATAT
>VWYK01091730.1:24778-38089 GCA_013399775.1 Semnornis frantzii | reverse complement strand
CCCTGGGGGTTCCACCGGCCCCTCACTCTGCCCCCATCAGCGGCCTGGGCTCCGGTGCGGCCGGGGCCGGTCATTGTTGGGGTTCCTTCATCCACCCATGCCTGAAGTCCTGAGGAAGCCGCAGTCCCGCCATCCCACGGTGGGGTCCTGGGCGAGCAGCACTTGGGGAGCACTGCCCCAGGCCGGGTCTGGCCCGCCCGGGGGTGTCGGAAGCCCCGAGCGGTTCAGAACACGGCGGAGGTGCGGTGACTCCCCAGGGTGCATGGCCTGGATCCCCTGCCATCAGCTCTCCTCATTTGTCCCACTGTGTGCCAGCCGTGGGTCACCGTCCCTGGTGCCACCTGCCCTGAGGTCCTCCTGCCACAAGTGCGTTCCCAGAAGATGTAATCACGGCGATGGGGATCCTGCCCACGGCAGTCACAGAATCATCTCGGTGCCTCCCTGCGCAGCAGCAGGTGCAGCCTGTGAGGGAGCAGCGCAGCTCCCTGACCGCTGTGCAGGTCTCCTGTGGCACAACTCGTGCCCCCGCGAGTGCTGGCTGCTCCGCACCCCTTGTGTGGTGGGGTCAGTCCTTGGCATGTGCCTGGTAGCTACGGATCAGAGGATCCCAAGGGCAGGTAGAGGTGCTGCCAGCTCTGGGCTGAAGCTCTCTAGGAAATGCTCTTGCCAAAACCCGCCGTGAGGCTTTGTGGAGCTCAGGAGCTGTGGACCCAGGGAAGTTACGGGTGGGATGGCACAGGGGGGCTCTGCCTCTATTGAGTTTGTGTCATCAGATAAGATTTTCCCAGCAGAGGAGGAGAAACCCGTGTGTGTGTTGGCAGGCTCTTGCCACCTCTCCAGTGGTGAATTTGAAATGCTTGGTCCCCGTTTTGGAGCTGGAGCTTCGCTCTGCCAGCCCCGCAGCTCTCGCTGCGGCGGGACTGGGCGATGATGCTCACACCCTGCTGCCTGTCCCTCTGCCCGCACAGGCAGCGGTGCAGCCGCGGCACGGACCTGCCTCCTCTTTGCCCTCTGCAGCACCGCGGCACCGCCAGCGTCGGGCTTCATGTGAGAGATGGCGAACGCCGAGGTGAGCGTCCCTGTGGGCGATGTGGTGGTTGTACCAAGTGACGGCAACGAAGGGGAGAGCCCGGAGGATACCAAAACCCAAGTGATCTTGCAGCTCCAACCGGTGCAGCAGGGGTGAGTTGAATGGTACTGGTGTGTGGGGGAGATGCAGGGTGGGATTGGGGGGTGTGGGGGTGTCTGTAGGTTTTTGTGGTGCAGGGAGTGAGCGTCGCTGCGTTTTCCAGGTCTGCATCCATTCTGTGCCACACACGGTAGAAAGGAAAATACAAGGCAAAAAAGCTTTTGTGTGTGTCTGTCATGGGGCCTCTGAGGACTGAAATTGTCCTCTGGGGACATGTCCACACGCCGCTGTCTGTGGATCACAATGGCTGTGTCAGTGGGGAAGCAATGAGGTGGTTGCAGTGCTGCCCCAACCACGCATCCTTCCACTCCCCTTCTTCCCTTTTTGGCCCTGGGGTGGGATTTTGTCACGCTGCAGCTGCTGTGGGTGGTGGTCTGTGCCTGTGTGCCCAGACCCACATGTGCCTGTGTGCCAGTGTTCCCCTGAAATAACTCTGCTGTAAAACACAATGAAGCTGGAATGTCAGAGAAGATTTTGTGGCAGCACTGGCGGCCGCTGCACAGAGCTGGCTGCCACCAGGCACTTCATCTCCACTCTGCATCAATCAGGATGTGAATCTGCTGCCTCCAGTTTGATCACATTCACAGAGCAAGGTAGCTGCAGGCCTGACAGTGACTCTTCCCTGAGTGCTGCAGTGTCACACAGGGCTGGAAGGGAAATCCTGGGACACACTGAGCCCTGCTTCCTCTGGTGGTGTGTAACCATCAGAAACCAGAAAAGAAGGCACGGGAAGCTGCAGAGCAGTTTTAGTGGCACTGACAGTGTTGGGGGCACAGTGACAGGACTGGGAACACCTCTGTGTGTTTCAGTCATTGGGATTTTTGTCCTCTTTGGTCAACAGTAGCTGTACATGAGCCCACCTGTGCCCAGGTGGCCAAGAAGGCCAACAGCATCCTGGCTAGGATCAGCAAGAGTGTGGCCAGTGGGACCAGGGCAGGGATTGTCCCCCTGTACTCAGCAGTATTGAGGCCACACCTAGAATAATGGGGTGAGTTTTGGGCCACTCACTTCAAGAAGGACAGAGAAGGGCAACAAAGGGTTGCTGGAGAAGGGCCTGGAGAACAGGGCTGGGAGGGGCGGAGGGGGAAGCAGCTGAGGGAGCTGGGGGTGTTCAGCCTAGAGAATAGGAGGCTGAGGGAGACCTCATTGCTCTCTACAGCTCCCTGAGAGGAGGCTGGAGACAGGTGGGGTTGGGCTCTTCTCCCTAGTAACTAGTGATAGAACAAGAGGAAATAGCCTCAAGCTGCCCCAGGGGGGCTTTAGGTTGTACCTGGGAAACAATTTCTTCCACAAAAGTGTTGTCAAGGCCTGGCCCAGGCTGCCCAGGGCAGCAGTGGAGTCCCCACCCCTGGAAAGGTTTCAGAGCCATGGAGATGTGGTGCTGAGGGCCATGGTTTGGCAGTGCCCTGGCAGTGCTGGATTCATGGTTGGATTCAATCTTTAAAGTCTTTTCCAACCTAAATGATTCTCTATTCCACATGCCAAAAAAAAACCCAAAAAACCTAAAACAAAACCAAAAAAACTCTGTGATTGAAACTGTTGAACAAACTCTACACTGCTGGGGACAGGTGAGACAGAAATGAACCAAAGCTGTTACCCTGTGCTGTGATCCCTCTGCTTTGTTTATTGGTGGCCACTTCCTCAACAGGATTTACCAGGAGGGCTCCGAGGCCGGGGCTGCCGTGGTGGCAGTTGAGACCCACACCCTGCACAAGCTGGAGGAAGGGCTGGGTGAGTTTCTGCTGGTGTGGGCAGGGTCCCCTCTGCAGGGCTGGGCACTCCAGTTCGCTAGGCTCCCTTCTGGCTCTGCCCCTGCAGATGCTGTTTCCCAAGCATGGATGTGGGTGCAGGGTCTGGGCATCCTCTGGAATAAGAGTCTGCTAGAACTGCTTGGGCTCAAAGTGCTGGAACTGAGATCCTGGCTGTCTTGCAGTCACTGGTAAAGGCTCCCACGTGGTCCAGGGGAGCTGAGGCTTCACACTGGTTGTGCTGTGCAGCACCGACAGGCAGGAGTGAGGGTGATGAGGATGTGGTTGTGTCTCTGCTGGCTGAAGCATCTGACTCTGAGGCTGGTTCTTTACTGAACAAATAGCCTAACAGTTGGGGTTGGATGTTCAGGAGAACCCAGAAGTTGGCTCTGTGTGCTCCCTGCCATCATGAGGAGTGTGTGGGAACAAGCTCCTGTTGTTAGGGGCTGTCACTAGATGGTAACTGATGTTCTTCCTCCCATGTGGGCCTTCTGGCAGCACCAGAGAAACTCTGCATGTGAAGAGAAGAGGTTATCAGTAAATATCTGATAGTGCTGATAAAGAGATACTAGAGCTCCAAGGAATCAGATCTCTCTGCATTCCACAAAGGTCACTCTCACTGCCCCCTCCTTACAGCTCTGGTGGGTTTCTGACCCCATTTTCTTCTCACATATGAGCTTGCTCTCAAGTGTTGCTCTATGAAAATGCAAATGCCACTTGCTGTCAGAGTCCTGCAATATTGGAGAAGAGAGGACTGATCCTGAATTGGGAATAGCCCTTCTTTTGGTTTCCTGAGTGTAGGTCTCACAATCTGTGAGCTTCCAGCTTCCACCCTGTGGGATTTGAAAGTTTCATTTTCAGCCATTCCTCCCTCAGACCCCAGCACCATTGAAACAAACGAGGAGATCGAGATTGCCTATCCCATCACCTGTGGGGAGAGCAAAGCCATCCTGCTCTGGAAGAAGTTTGTCTGTCCAGGAATTAATGTCAAGTGTGTAAAGGTAGGGGAATTTTTACAGCTGATTCCTCCTCTGCTCTCGAGGTCTGGTGTTTGACCTTCACAGGACTCTTTTTTTTTTTTTTTGCTTTTCATCTGAGCCTTGTCCTGGAGCTGTGTGGCTTTGCCTTTGCAGCATGCTGGTTTGTTAGTGCTGCAGTTGATTTTGGTGTGGGGAGGAGCTGGGGAGGAGTAGATTAAGACTGAAGTTCTATCACCCATTGTAGATTTCAGCACTGCTCTTTCTTACTGCTCAGAGGCACTTAGAGCTGAGGGCAGGCAGGGGATGCATACTGAGATCTGCCAGAGCTTGCTTCCTTCTCCCTTTCCCTTGGTGTCCTGATGCTCTGCTGCTGTCACCTCCTCAGTGAGCAGGCTGCACTGAGAAGAGAAATCTTGCTGTCATGTTTTCCACTTGGCAGTGTTCATGAACCACTGGATGTGCTGAGGCTGTGCTGCTGTATTGCTGCTGTCCCTCAGCAGGAGCTGTCTCAGTCACTGGAGCAGGGCAGAGCAGGTGCCCAAGTGAATGCCTGTGTCAGTGAGCTGTTGGGTGGCTGTTTGGTGGCACTGGAATCTCCCATAGGGTCTCCAAGCTGACTGTTGATGTTCAGAGAAGGAACTCATTCGTGTCATGCCTTCAGGGCTGCTTCTGGCTGGAGCTGTGTGATTTAGGTGCTGGTGGCTGCCAGGTTATCCCTGGAGTCAGATCCACTTTGGAGTTAGAAGTAATGCTGAGGGATTCACAGCCATTCAGGATTTGGGAAGCAGCTCCTCTTTCTGGGTAGAAGTGAGGGCTTAGCTGAGCTGTGGACAGGCTGTGTTGCATGCCTGCTAGTCTGAATGTTACCCTGTGTTTGCTGAGCCCTTGTTTATCTCCTTGCCAGTTCAATGACCAGCTGATCAGCCCCAAGCATTTTGTTCACCTGGCTGGGAAGTCTACCCTGAAGGACTGGAAGAGAGCCATTCGCCTGGGAGGAATCATGCTGAGGTATTTGTCTTACCTCCTGCTGTGTCCAGCTTCAGGGTGTCACGGCTGCAGCTGCAGGATCCTGAGCAGGCTCTTGTCTGCTTTATAGTTGCCAGGGGACCTCCTCGGAGCTCACATTACCTGGCCAGCAGCCTGCAGAGATCTATGGGACAGCATTTCTCCTTCTGGCCTTGCATGGGGGACCTGCTGCTCGGTGTGGGTGGAGCAGGGCTGTATGTGAAGCTGGGAGGTGCATTTGCCATTTGGAAGCCCTGCAGGAGATGTTTTGTGTGCAGAGCAGTGCTGGCTCTCCCTTTCTCCACCCTTCCTGTGGCTGTGGCAGCCCTACGTGGAACACTGCCTTTTGTCTCCAGGCTGATTTGAGCTGAGCCTGCTTCTCTCCCCACCCCTGCACAGGAAGATGATGGACTCAGGGCAGATTGACTTCTACCAGCACGACAAAGTTTGCACCAACACCTGCAGAAGCACCAAGTTTGACCTCCTCATCAGCAGTGCCAGGGCACCGGTGCCAGGCCAGCAGAGCATGGTTCAGACTCCTACATCTGCTGATGGTAGGAAACCAGTTGGCAATGCCAAGGGAGCTTCTCTCTGGCACTCATCTCCCCTCCCTGGGCTGACCAAACACGACTGACTCTGCACACACTTCACACCTCCTGCCGGGGGCAGCAAGGGAATTGTAGGATGGTTTGGGTGGAAGTGACCTTTAAAGCTCATCCAGTCCAAGCTTACTAGAGCAGGTTGCTGATCTGACCTGCAATAATGCCAGGCATGGGGCATCTCTCACCTCTCTGGGCAACCTGGGGCAGGCTCTCCCTGCTCTCAGTGTCAAACATTTCTCCCTTCTCTCCACTCTCAATCTCTCTCTTTCAGTTCAAACCAGCTGCCTTGTCCTGGCACAGCAGGCCCTGCTCAAAAATCTGTCCCCAGCTTTCTGATCACTCCTTTAAGCACTGAAAGGCTACCAGAAGGTCTCCCTGGAGCCTTCTTTTCCCCAGTCTGAACACCCCCAACTCTCCCAGCCTGTCCCCACAGCAGAGCCCTCCCAGCCTGCAGTCCCACCATTGGAGACCACTCTGGTTTCTGGGAAGGAAAATGCTGAAATGCTTCTCATGTGCACTCAGAAAGGTCTCAGCAGCACTGGTCAGGGAGTTCTGCTCCACAGTAACATGAGGGCTGGAAAGCAGCCATGACTGAGAACAGCTTTAGGAGCTGGGGCAGGCTCACCTTGAAGGGATCCCTGTGCTGGAGTCCTCATGGGAAGAAACATCTGAGAGAGCTCCTCTCTGTCCTGTTCCAAGGCAGGAGATGGCCTGATGCTCAGGAATGGATTTAGGCATGCCAACCTCCTCTGGAGCAGCCAGCTCCATGTCACCCAGACAGCCATGAGCAGGGTAGGCTGACAGGACCTGATTTGATTTGCACTCTAGCTGCAAATTCTCAGTGAATGGTGTGCAGAAAGTGACCTTTCTGCTGAGGTCCAGTGGCAAGACTTCTCCCAGCCAAAGTGTGTTGTTTCTCTGGGCAGGTTGCATGTCCCTGAGGCCCTGGCTGGCTGAGGGGACAGAGTTGTCCACAGGCTGAGGAAACTCCTGGCAAGCATGTGATGAAACCCTACAGTGATGGCAGCTTGAAACCCTACAGTGACAGCAGCTTGGCTTCATCCCAAATATGACCCAGAAACTTAGGATCAAGTCAGATCTGTTTCCCTTCTGTGAACCAGCTGGGGCCTTGGCCCTGTCATTTCCCAAGGGATTTGGGCATTTCTGAGGTGCAGAGCTTGCTGCTGCTGATACCAGGGGAGAAGTGTGCCTGGGCTGAGACTTACTTGTCCCCATCTTTGTTCTGATTTCTTTCTTCCCCTTTTGTGCCAAGACCCCAGACTGCTTGTTGAAGGTTTTCCTCCTGGAAACCCCAGAGCTTTCCATAGGCACAGCTCCAGTGAGGAACAGCAATATTTGCTGTGAGCTGGTTAGTTGAAGAGAAGCCAGACACAAGCAACCTGATCCTGAGAGGGTTAAAAAGAGCCTGGGAGGGAAAGCAAAGCAGGGATCCAGGGCTGCCACTCTGGGTGCTACAGAGGGGGCTGAGGTTGACTCTCTGGCAGGGAGCATCACCCAGATCGCGCTGTCGGAGGAGAGCATGGAGGAGGGGATTGAGTGGAACTCAGCTCTGACAGCTGCTGTCACCATGGCCACTGAGGAGGGCATCAAAAAGGACACGGAGGAGATCTCAGGTAAGCTCAGGCTGCTTGTTGGTATTTACTTCCCCTCTCCTCGTCTGGAGGCTGAAAATAAGGAGAGTTTAGGCAAGGGCAGAGCTGTCCCCTAGCCCCTTGGCTCTCCCAGTGCTGCTCAGCATCCTGGCCAAATGGAGCTCACTGCCACTGTGGCAAAGGGGGAGTGCAGCCCTGGCCTTGTGGCTGGGGGATGATCCCCAGATCAGCTGCTGTGAGTTGCAGTGAGGCCCTTTTGTGTGTTCATTCTAAAGAATGTAGAATGGACATTCTGGAGCCAGGAGATCCATCTGCCAGCCTGGAACTAGACTGGAACCACCACTGCTTGGTGCCCTGACAGCTCTCCTGGCCATGTCTCTCTGGCTGCAGTACCTTGCATTCCCTCTCAGGATCACTTGAGAAGCTTAGGCAGAATTCCACCAAAGATTTTTTTAAGCTCTACATCTTGTGAAGATAGGCAGAGGCAGAGAAATGTTGCCTTGGAAGTCATGGTGCTGCTTGAAGCCATGTCTCTGATTTGCTGCCTGGGTCTGCTTTGCTTCTTCCCTGGCTTTGTTTTTTTTGCATATCATAGCCATCTCAGTGCCATCCTGCACTGGAGAGAGCAAAGTTACTCATTCCTGAAAGTTTGAAGATAGCCTTGTGGGAAGGATGTCAAATGCTTGTAAATGGTGACTTTCCCTCTCTTGTGCCAGAGGACACACTGATGTTCTGGAAAGGAATAGCTGATGTGGGGCTGATGGAAGAGGTGGTGTGCAACATCCAGAAGGAGATTGAAGAGGTCCTAAGAGGTGTCCAACAGAGGCTGGGTCAGTCTCCCTTCCAGATGACAGGTAGGTGGTGAGCCACAGCCTCTGGCTTGGTGGTGGGAAGGATGCTGAGAAGAGCAGCTGCAGGCAAAAGTGACAAGGATCTGTCCCCATCATTTAAAGCAGTTGAGTCAGGATGGTGAGTGAGTTGCTGCTTATCAGCTGAGGCTGGGTGTGAGCTCAGTCTGCCCAGCTGTGAAGACCTTTTGATTCAAGGCACAAGGACTCAACATGCCACCCTGTGCCCTGAGCAAAAGGACCCTGGCAGTTTGCTGAGACCATGAGGTGAGTCTCCTCAGCTCCCAGCCTGAGTGAAGGCCTGCCCAGATGTGCTCCTCAGACCAGAGTTAGCCAAACACTTTTCTCTGTGACAGTGCAGGTCCTGCCGCACTCACTAGTGCCACAAAACCTGTTTTGGGGGCTGGACCAGCTGAGGGAACTAATCTGGGTTAAAAATAACTCCCCTCTTTAGGGTTATTTTTCACTTGGCTCAGTTCCCTAATCCAGTTCAGCACATGGCCCAGTGAGCACCAGCTTTGAGAGCTGCTCTTGCTGGTGCTCTTGCCGAGAGCACCTGTGCAGCCG
The DNA here is from genome assembly GCA_013399775.1 of Semnornis frantzii. Taxonomy (NCBI): domain Eukaryota; kingdom Metazoa; phylum Chordata; class Aves; order Piciformes; family Ramphastidae; genus Semnornis; species Semnornis frantzii. The sequence goes on along the minus strand of VWYK01091730.1, from coordinate 29,537 downwards.
AGGCCTGCATTCCACCCAGCAGCTCTGCTCCACATTCACTTTGCCTAGGGGCTGATGCATCTTTCTCTCTGGTAGGTGGCAGCTTTTGGAAGCTGTGATTGGAGTTGGTGCATTAAAACAGACATTTTGCACAGCTCTTAGTGGAGCTGGCACAGTAATGCCACTGTCAGCAGCACGGGGGATGATCTGTAGGTGGAGAGCTCGTTTGTGTCTCTGCCCGCAGATGATGCTTTCATCTGCAGCAGTTTGACACATCTCTGTTTTCCTTTCTCCTGCAAATGGGATTATTTTGTCCTTGGATGTCAGAAGGATGCAGGAGCTGGGTCTGCCCTTATCAGCCAGCCCTTGTGAGAGAACTGAGGAAGAATCACAGAACCATTTGGTTGGAAAAGCCCTTTAAGATCTTCCAGTGCAACCAGTCTCCAACTCCACCAAGGCTGGGACTAACCTATGGCTTTCAGCACCACATCTCTGCCCCTTTTAAATCCCTCCAGGGATGAGGATTCAGCCACCTCCCCGGGCAGCCTGCAAACAGTTTTACCAAAAGCAACAGCAATTTTTGTGTCACAGGAGCATCTTCTGAGCTCCCACCCATGGGATGAGGCACTTAGCCCCATGCCCTTTGCTTGCAGATGCTGCAGTCTTGAACAACGTTGCCCACACTTTTGGCCTGATGGATACAGTCAAGAAGGTTCTGGCCAACAGGAAAAACCAGACAGAGCAAGGAGAGGAGCAGTTCCTCTACACACTGGCAGGTACAGTCAGCACCTGGTAAGGCCTCTCATGCTGCTGCTCTTGGAAGCAGATGTGACTTTCCTTCAGCATATGAACCACATTGGAGTTAGTATTCAATACACCTGCCCCAAAACAAAGCCTCTCCGGTCCCTTTCCATCACAGGCCTTCAGTGGAGTTTCTCCTCTCCCTTGCCTCACAGTGAGCACTTGTTTTGGGCATTCAGCAACCCAAAGGCAACATTTGCTACAGCCAGGGTGCTGGGGTAGATTGGGACATAGGTGCTGCTAGCTCAGAGCTGTGCTGTAGTCATCCAAGCTGTGGGCAGTGCCCTTCAGTGCTTGAGCTACGCAGCTGCTCCATTTGTGGGGTGCTGAGTTGTGTCCTTGTCTTGACACGGAGCTATCTTGTGTCTTGAATGGCTTTTCCTGTGCTGAGGTCAAGAACCTGACCTGGAATCCCCAGAGCCTCTTCCTGGATGTGTCTCCCTCCTCGCTGTGTCCTGTAGGACCTGTTCTTATCTGGGGTGTCCTAGTCCCCTACTGACCTGGATAAGGGAGATTACTGTGCTGTGCCTGGCTGCCCCCACCCATACAGACAGGGTGAGAGGGATGTTCCACTGACCTGGGCAAGTCCTGCACCCTCTCTCCTCAGGAGAGGCGACCCAGCCAAGCTCAGGAAGCTGTTCCTACTGCCCAGGGAGGGCTGTCCACACTCCTTGTAGGTGGGTCTAGCTTGGGGAGCAGAAATACATTGCCTGCTGTTTATCCTGTACTGACAGCCAGACAAAGCAGGTGGAGCACATGCAGAACATGGGCCAGGTCTGTATGGGTGGCAGGAGAAGAGAAATTCTTTGGTGTGAGGGTGCTGGAGCCCTGCATCAGGCTGTCTGGAGAGGTTGTGGAGTCTGCTTCTCTGGAGAGCTTTCAACCTCACCTGGCCATTGTGATCCCAGGCAAGCTGCTGTGGGTGCCCTGCTGGAGCAAGGGAGTTGGACTGAGTGAGCTCCAGAGGTCCCTTCTAACCCCACCTTGCTGGGCTCTGTAAGAACTTGTCCTTTTCCTTCAGTGCAGTTTGACCTTGGGTGAAATGCTAAGATCATGCTCAGCTGGGTGTTTGGGAGCCCTCCTGTTGCCAGCATGAGGTGTACCTGAGCTCCTGCTTCGTGCTAGCCCCAGCCCAACGTGCTGCTGCACTTCTCTTTGCAGACCTGGAGCGGCAGCTGGAAGAGCAGAAGAAACTGGCCAAGGACCAGAAGGCCAAGTCCCAAACCATCCAGAACGTGGTGCTGATGCCTGTCAGTGCTCCCAAGCCTCCCAAGAGACCCCGCCTGCAGCGCCCAGCCTCTGCCACCGTCCTCAGCCCCTCCACCCCCATCCAGCAGCCACAGTTCACTGTCATCTCCCCCATCACTATCGCCCCTGTTGGGCAGCAGTTCTCCGTGGGCAACATCCCTGTGGCAACCATCAGCCAGGGCTCCAGCCCTGTGACTGTCCACACCTTGCCCTCTGGCTCCCAGCTCTTCCGATATGCCACTGTGGTGTCCTCCTCCAAGACCAACTCCTCTGACACCGTCACCCTGCACCCATCCTCCAGCCTGGCACTGCTGAGCTCAGCGGCCGTGCAGGACAGCGGTGCCCTGGCAAACATGGCGACTGTGGTCAACCCCGTGGAACTGGTGGCCATGGAATCTGGCCTCCCTTCCACCATCCAGGCTGTGGAGGGCACCTCGGATGACGGGCAGACCATCATCGAGATCGACCCGGCGCCGGATCCCGAAGCGGAGACGGACGAGGCAGAGGGCAAAGCTGTCATCCTGGAGACGGAGCTGAGGACTGAGGAGAAAGTGGTGGAGAACGTGGAGGATCATCAGCACCAGGTCCATAATGTGGAGATTGTGGTCTTGGAGGACTAGTGGGGAAGGCAAGCATCAGTCTGGGGGAGAGTTGGGAAGTTATTTTATTTTGGGCTTTTTTTTTGTTAAGCATCTTTTCCAGCCACCCCGGTTGTGCCGTGGATATTTTCATTGGACCGTGCAGAACAGTGAGAGAATTTGGGGTTTTAACCAAACAAAGCTGGAGAAACACAGGAGACCTGGAGAAGGCTCCAGCTTCATGAAGCACTGAACAATACCACCTGTTGGCAGGGTGATGGAGGGACTGGATCCCTGCTAACAACCCAGCTGGGAGGAACTGGACGAGGGCTCCCTGCACCCAGAGTCCTTGTGGTGCTTCTGCTCCCGCCTGCCCTGGCCCCCATTGCTTGTTTCAAGAGGGACAATCAGCAGTGGCTGGAGCTCTGGTGTCACTGTGGGAGGGGTGATGGCTGTGGGGTAGAACAGGTACCTCATGTCTGGTTTTGTTTTCCCCCAAGGAGGGGGTTTCTCTTGGACTTTTCACTATCACCTCAACCAGGATATTTTAATGATGACTATTCTAGTTTCGGGGAAGGCGACAGTAACCCTGCCTTTGCTGTCTCCATTCTCCTTCTCCGCACAGATTTGGTTTATATCTCTATTTTCTTTTGTACTTGTTTGCTCTCACCCTTCCCATGTCCAGATTTCCCAGCTGCAAAGCCCTGGAACTGCTCTGCCCAGTCTCAGGGTCGCTCTATCCCAATCCCACCTCTGCCCGTAGCACTTTTTCCTCACCCCTATCCCGGCCTGGCCGGGCTCGGTGCTGCAGATGCGGCTTGGAGCCTCCGACATCACTTTTGAGCCTTTTGCATAAAAGCAAAACAGCCCTGGAGCTGCAGCTCCAGCAGCTGCCCCGGGGCTGGGTGCCCTGGGGCTGCACAGAGCATGTTGTGCTGCTGCTGTCCGGGAGAGCTGGGCTCTGGATCGGGGCAGCTCCTGTTTACACGGTGTGCTGGGGCTGCTCCCTGCTTGTCGCTACTTGTTTGGTGGTTTTAAGTTTTGTATTTTTGGTTTATTTCTTCTTTCTTCCTGTAATCTCATGGCAGGATTGAAACTGGCAAGTTGCTGAAATGTCTGCCCCGTTGTTTGCTGCCTTTCCCGCTTTTTGGTTTGGTTTGGATTTTTGCCCTGTGGCTGGGGGTCCCTTTGCGTTTGGCCACGGTGGGAAAATGGAAGGGGGGAGGCAGCAGGGGCCATCAGAGGTTTGGGAGGGCTGGGATAGGGGGAGCTGCTTGGCTGGAAATATTAAGCAAAACCACAGCAAAGGAAACACGCCTGGGGAGGGCAGATGGGGAGGGGGACAGAAGATGTGTTTGGCTATTTTTTTGCATTAAAAGTTAAAATCCCTCTACACTTGAATGGTTTGATTGTGGGAAGGCGAAAGGAGGTGGTAGAGGCTGCCTGGACCAGGTAGGCTCCACTCTGCCCTCAGCTGTGATGTGTGGTTGGATCCCCACCTTGCCAGGGAAGTGTTCTGATGCTGTTCCACTGGTATTCTGATGGCGTTGGAGCTGTGGAGCAGAACTGGCCCATGGCAGCAGCTTGTAGCAAGTTGGACCCACCTCATGCAGATGTTGGGATGCAGCCATAGAAACCAGACTGCATGGATTTTGGGTCAGGGAACTGTCCCTCCCTGTCCAGCAGCCTTCACTCTCTTCCTCCTTGGCCTGCCCCATGCAAACAGCCCTTAGACTGGGCAGGGACAGTATCCTTTTGGGAACCCTCCACAGTCTGGGCTTACTACAGGCCCTTTTCTGCACTATCGCTGCCTGAGCTGAGCTCCTCTCTTGACTGGGAAAAGGTCGGGAGCTGGACAGGCTCTGCTTTCCCTTCGGGTTTTGGGGTTGGCATTTAGGGAGCCTCTTGTCTGGGGGATCTCGGAGAGCTGTGGTGGCCGCTGGTCCTCCTGTACCTTGGGCTGGAAGCTGTGCCCAGGGGACGGGAGGAGATCAAGTATCAGGATGCGACACGGCAGAGTTTTGGGAGCTGCAGCGTTGCCTCAGATTTGCCATGTTTTGTCTAGAAAAGCGAAGCCGGGCAATGGGGGCGCCTGGCCCTTTAAGAGCAGCCACTCCATCACCGCTCTCAACCCTGCCTGCGCTGCCGCGCCC
>VWYK01091730.1:5834-24679 GCA_013399775.1 Semnornis frantzii | reverse complement strand
AGCCCCGCCGCGGAGCCATGTCGGCTAGCAGCCTCCTGGAGCAGGTAGGGAACTCACCGTCACCGCTCGGCCTGTTCTTCCCGGCCGCGCCGAGTCTGGCCCGCTAAGCGAGGCCGAGGCGCAGGGCCTAGCGGTGGGGGCGCGGGCCGGGCGGAGACTGCGGCCTTTCCCTACCGCCACCCCCGTTCCCCTCTTTCAGGGCCGCGCCTCCATTGTGCTGCGGCGCGGCCGGGCCAGGCCTTCCCCGGCCGGGCAGGGCCTTCCTCCAACGGGCCGCGCCTTGCCGGGCTCCCCGCGCGCTCCAGGGCCGCTTCGCCCCCCTGACTCACTGCTTTCCCTCTCTCTTTCCATGCCGCGCCAGAGACCCAAAGGCCAAGGCAACAAAGGTGAGAGCTCCGACTGGGAAATGGGGGATCCTGTGTCGGAGTGGCTGAGGAGCGGGGATCCTGCGGGGATGGATGGGAAGAGTTCGCCTCTGTTGGGCATGTCCTGGGGTTTCTCTGCCTGCATGCAGCAGAGTGGGTGGGAGAAAAACAAACCCTGGGCTGTGGCTTCTAGGGCTGGGGAAAGTTTGCAGTTCGAGAGTGTTTATATGGTGGTGAAATGCCTTTCTGTTGGGCTAAGCGTGGTATAGTGCAACTAGTGAGGAGCAGTTCTGTTAGAAGGAGCGTATTGAAGTACTTTAAGTCAGCAAACGCTTGAGTTCATGAGCAGAGTTTCTTTTAACACTCTGCATCCCTTCCTCAGTGCAAAACGGATCTGTGCACCAGAAGGATGGGTTAAATGATGATGACTTTGAACCCTACTTGAGTCCTCAGGCCCGGCCGGTGAGTAATAACCTGCAGAGAGCCCCAGGGGCTTCCCGCGGCTCTCTGTCGAAGGTGAATTTGTCATCTTGGTGTTTCCACATCCCCACAGATTGCATTTTGATGTTTGGCTTCCTTACTATGTTGTTTTATTTTATGTGTGTGTTTGTCCAGGCAGAAGACACTGCCATTAGGTTGTGGTGGGCCAAGATATCAAGGTTTTACAGCTTTTTGAGGGTGTAAGGATTTCATATGGTTGGTGTGGAGCTCATTTTTAGTATGGAACATTTAGTATGGAACTACCTGAAGTTACCAGTTCTGCTCTTTCAGTTTTACTGCTCTGGGCTCTCTCTGGTCCTTCACACCATCTGAGGGGATGCACTGCCCTGCTGCATGAAATTTCTTCACAGTTACACTCTGAGGGCTCCTGGTGGGTGCTCAACCTTCTTATCTCTCTCCTATTTACACTAAAAATGCTTCTTAGAGAGTTTTCTGTACATCTCACTCAAACTCCCCACAGAACCCAGATGCGATGAGGGCTTCTGAGACTTCCTGAGAACTTGAGGTAGAAGTGGAGCTGCAGCTCAGCTCCTGGAAATCAGGACTTCCCCAGTACTTCTGCTCCTGGCTCTCTGTTTAAGATTAGCTCTGCTGCTAGCCGGGTTGTGTTTGTTTTTCTTAATGAGTGGTAGGAGAGTGACAGAGAACAGATGGAGTTCAGCTGATTAGATGGGACAAGCAAGCCTTCCAGATAAACATCTGTAGTAGCACTGCAGCACTTAGTTCGTTCTCCTGCCATCTCCTTCCCTTCCAGTTGTGGGTAGTGACCCCTGGCTGGGTTTTTTTTCCTCTTGATCGTTTTTACTATTATTTTTTTTTTCACCTGTGCAATGCTGATGGATGTTTTACTGAAACACAATGACAGGTTTCTGTTTCAGTTACATTTTCAACAGCTTCAACAAGTTGAATCTAAATAAGGTTAAGCACCATTTCGGGTCTTGGCATCTGTTCTTACTCCTCAGGATTTAACCTGTTAAAATCACTGCTCAGCTGCCTTAGAAGCCTAAACTCAGCCTGCACAAGGTGAGAGCATGGTGCTCTCACTCAAGTCTGAGTAGCACCATCTGTTTTCATTTAATGATGGGGTTTACAAAGTCCTAGGAACTACCATCACCAATTTCCAGCTTTCTTGTGAATGTGGAGCCCTGCAAAGTGTAGTTGTATTTCAATCTCTTAAAAATAATGAAGGGGCCACCATAATAGTAGAAACACCTCAGGATTTTGCCCTATTTTGCATCTTTTCTGAAGAACTAAGTATTAGTTTATTTTTGCATGTGGTAAGAATGTTTTTAAAACAAGGAAGTAATGGGAGCATGTTCAAGGAGGTGGAGCAGAGCTGCTACTCTGGAAATGCAGCAGCAGCAGTGAGGTAAAACCACCATGGGACCTTGGAGCAGGACCTTTGGGGAGCAGAATCTTTGTTTCTCGCCACTTTGTGTTGCTCCCCAGCGCTCCTGTGTTATGACACTCAATAGAATAGAAAACAACCCCCTAGAGCCCAGTCTGGAGAGGGCCATGGCTCTGCTGACCTAAACAACCAGCCTAAAAATACAAAAGTATCAAAGTGGGGTCTTTTTTCTGGAAATGGGAAGGGGAGTTATGGATGTGGCTCTGAAAAATGACCTAAACACAGCTCACTGCTAGAGTGGAACACGAGTGGTTTCCAGAGTCATCTTCTGAGCTCTCTGCACAAGTGTGAGGGAAACAGGATGTAAAATTTCATGGCTTTTCATTCAGGAACTGTTGTTTTCATGTGACTCCCTGACTTGTCAGCCTGGTGAAGGAGGTTCCTGGGTGTTTAAAGCTCTCAGTGATTCTTGCACAGCTTAAGAACCAAAAGCTCAATGGCAGCAATAAGTCAGTTTCAGCCCCACTGAGCTTTGGTGAGGAGGGTTGGTGAATTTGAGGAACTAACTGTGCAGAAAGCCTGAGTCATCTGAGGATTAAAAGCTGGTGGAGTTTTATTTGCATACTAATGAGGAACTTTGTCAGTTGTGTGAGTGCAGGGTAGCAGATCAAGGTGGGGTGCTGGAGAGCAAGGAGTAGCTGGGGATGTTTTGGTAGTGAACAGGGGTGAGCCTGGCTTAAATCTGCTTTGAGCCAACAGTGCTCAGCTGTGCTGAGCTTCTGTGCTCCCTCCTTGATGCTTGAGTGTGGCTGGTAAGAGCTTAATACAGATTAGGTTAAAATATCTCAAGTTTAACAAGGAAATATTCTGATGGGGACAAGCAGAGAGGTTTAATCTGGCAGTGATGTGCTCCATGGACTTTGAGGAAGAGGCCTGCAGGGAGGGAATGGCTGCTGGGCTCAAGTCTTAGCTGGGTTCATGTCATGTTAGGACTCATTTCCAGGAGAGCTCATTGTCACTCCTGTAACTGAGGGGATCAGCTCTTGAAGAGCCTTTGCTGGTTCAAAATGATGTATTTTAAAAGTTTGTTTGCTCACAAATTGTCACTTTGTGCTTCTGGACAGCTGAAGCCCTCAAGACTCTTCCTTGCTTTTGGTTTAGCACCATTGAGCTGCTCAGTCTGTAAAACTTGCTTGGTCTGCAGTTAGTTGTGTGATTCATTTGCTTTTGGGACCCTTCTCTGGAAAGACCAGGGCTGGAGAGTGTATCTCAGAGCTGTCCTATGTTCACGCTGTGAAGTACCACAGAAGGCTTCTTGGTGGTACACAGCAGAGCAAACTTTGAGCACCTGGTGTTAAATAATGCCTCTTGATTTCTGTCAAGTTGGAGCTGACTCAGCCCCAAACCTGTTGCTTTCCTTTAACTCAGCAGAAGGTGCAGAGGTAAACCAGCTGTTTCTGGAGGGTGCCAGAACCATCTTGAGAATCTCCATAGATTGCAGTGTGGCCTGAAGTCCTCTGAGAGCTGTGCTTGGCATGTGAAGAACATGATTCAATGAAAAATGAAGTGGAGCCTGCTCCCAGCCAAGCTTTTAAAGGGGAACTGAACCTGGCTTTCATCTGGTGTGTGCCAGGCTGGCATGTGAGCAGCTCTCCAGCAGGAGCTGGCTGCACTGAGGTTCCAGTTCCTGGGTGTTGGTGTCTGTTAGCCAGGCTTCAGCCACTTGCAGGAGTGTTGAGGGTGCTCAGGGGCAGGTGTTTGTCATGTCAGCAAACCCCGGTGGTGCCTGGGGTCCCAGGCTGTGGAATGAGGCATTTGTTACTGGAACCCGAAGGCTGCTTGGGTGTTAAAAGGGAGACCAAGGCATGGAGCAACTGCTGTTTGTTTTTCCTCCCTGGATTTGCAGCCTGCTTTCTCCTGCTGTGCTGTCACCATGCTGTAGAAGGCTTCTCCTTCAGACCCTGTTGATGACTCCCCATTTTCAGGTAGATTTTTGGTATCTGCCCACAGCACTGGAGCAGTTTTGTGTTTTGAGGACAAGGCTTTAAATCCTCTTTGTGTGCAGGTTCTTGGAATATGATAAGCTCTGAAAATGTAGAGGGTGAGGGTGAAGCCATTTTCCTGGGTGATAAGTTGAAGGAAGGTAATTGGGGACATTGATTTTTGGCAGTGCACTTCCATTGACTCTTTTCCTTTTTCCTCCATATTCTAATTCTCTCTGCATCCTTCCTCCAAACCCTCCCTCAGACACCAGAATAAGGGCTGAAAAAGGCAAGAGAAACCCTGTGTAGCGGTAGCTACAAAGTGGATATTCAGCTGCTCTGGTAAGGTCCTGTGTTTATAGCCTGTGCCTGGGCCCACATCAGGAGCTCAGTGGGCTCCACCCGAGTGTGGGGAGCTTGCTGGGCCTTTGCGGTTAATATTGCTGGCACTGAAGCAGTTCTCAGCAGCTCTAACAAAGGAGGTGTTTGAAGGCCTCTTTATCTGCCCAGCCCTAAGGTAGGGAGGGGTGGGGCACCGGCAGCCCCAGTGGCTTTTTCTTCCTCCTCCCTGCAACCTGCTCCGCTCCTGCAGCTGCTGACGCTGTGGTTTGTGTCTTTCAGAACAATGCCTACACTGCCATGTCCGACTCCTACCTGCCCAACTACTACAGCCCCTCCATCGGCTTCTCCTACTCCTTGGGGGAAGCTGCCTGGTCTACAGGGGGGGACCCCCCCATGCCCTACCTAACCTCCTACGGACAGCTGAGCAACGGGGAGCCTCACTTTCTCCCCGATGCCATGTTTGGGCAGCCAGGGGCCCTTGGCAGCACTCCCTTCCTCGGACAGCATGGCTTTAACTTCTTTCCCAGCGGGATCGACTTCTCGGCGTGGGGCAGTAACAGCTCTCAGGGACAATCCACCCAAAGCTCGGGATACAGCAGCAGCTATGCCTATGCACCCAGCTCACTGGGGGGGGCCATGATTGATGGGCAGTCTGCCTTCGCCAGCGAGACCCTGAACAAGGCTCCTGGCATGAACGCCATCGACCAAGGCATGGCTGCTCTCAAGCTGGGCAGCACGGATGTGGCCAGCAGCGTGCCGAAGGTTGTGGGGTCGGCTGTGGGTAGTGGATCCATCACCAGTAACATCGTGGCCTCCAACAGCTTGCCCCCGGCCACCATTGCTCCTCCGAAGCCAACCTCTTGGGCCGACATCGCCAGCAAACCTGCCAAGCAGCAACCCAAGCTGAAGACCAAGAATGGCCTCGCAGGCTCGGCTCTGCCGCCGCCTCCCATCAAGCACAACATGGACATCGGCACGTGGGACAACAAAGGGCCCGTGGCGAAGGCCCCGGTGCAGGCCTTGGTTCCAAACATGGCGCAGCAGCCAGCCCAGGTGTCCCCCCAGCCCGTGGGTCAGCAGATCAACAGCAGCCCACCGGTGGCACAGGCCTCGAGCGGGCCGCAGCCCCAGGTGCTGCCACCGCAGCCGAGCCAGCTGCCGGTGCCGCCGCCGGCCCAGCCCTCCCGCTGGGTTGCTCCCCGCAACCGCGGCAGCGGCTTCGGCCAGAATGGGGCGGACAGCAGCGGAGCTGGGCCGGCTCAGGCGGTGCCCGGTGCCCCTCCCTCGGAGCCGCACCCGGTGCTGGAGAAACTGAGGTCCATCAACAACTACAACCCCAAGGATTTCGACTGGAACCCGAAGCACGGCCGCGTGTTCATCATCAAGAGCTACTCGGAGGACGACATCCACCGGTCCATCAAGTACAACATCTGGTGCAGCACAGAGCACGGCAACAAGAGACTGGACGCTGCCTACCGCTCCATGAACGCCAAGGGCCCTGTCTATCTGCTCTTCAGCGTCAACGGCAGCGGCCACTTCTGCGGGGTAGCAGAGATGAAATCTGCTGTGGACTACAACACGTGTGCGGGGGTCTGGTCCCAGGACAAGTGGAAGGGGCGGTTTGATGTCAGGTGGATTTTTGTGAAGGACGTTCCCAACAGCCAGCTGCGGCACATCCGCCTAGAGAACAACGAGAACAAACCAGTGACCAACTCCAGGGACACTCAGGAGGTGCCTCTGGAAAAGGCTAAGCAGGTGTTGAAAATCATTGCCACCTACAAGCACACCACCTCCATCTTTGATGACTTCTCACACTATGAGAAACGCCAAGAGGAGGAGGAAAATGTTAAAAAGGTAAAACTCGTTTGTCTGGGCAAGGTCCTCCGGGGCAGGAGAGGGAAGAAATCATTAAGAAAATGATTATTAGAAATCGTTGTTATTAGAAATTACCAGGAAATAAATCATTGGGAAGAAATTCTTTACAAAGAGAATGGGGAGCCACTGACACAGGTTGCCCAGGCAGGTTGTGGATGTCCCCTCCCTGGAGGTGTTCAAGGACAGGCTGTATGAGGCCTTGAGCAGCCTGGGCTAGTGGAGGTGTCCCTGCCCAAAGCAGGGGTTTGGAACTGGATGAGTTTTAAGGTCTCTTCCAACCCAAACCATTCCATGAGTCTATGGAAGAGGGTCTAAATCCAAGGTGTGAAGGCTTGAGAGCCAGCTTGGTGGGCATCAGGCTGCATGCTCATCTGTGAAGCTCTCTACATCATGTCCACTGTGTTTGGGGTGGGATGGATGCCAGCACCTTGCTGTGAAGAGGCCCTGCCTGCAGTCCATGCCCTTTGGTTGCTGTGTGTTGCAGTCTTCCCCAGGGGCTGTGTTCTAAGCAAAATGTATTTTCAGCTCCTGGGCTGGAGCAGTTTCAGATAGGAGTAGACCAGTGTGGGGGGGTTCCAAGGAACCAGGTTTTTTAATGGCCACCAAATCCACCCCTGCCCAGAGCAGGGTCAGCATGGCAGATGTTAGCCACCACCTGTAAGACCTGAAGGAGCAGCAGTTCCTGTCCCTCCCTAGGCAATCCTTTCCTGCACTTAATTATCCTTCCGTTAGGCTTTGCCTGATGCCCAGCTAAATCTCCCTCGAAGCAGTTGGTGACTCCTTGTCCTCTCCCAGGTGGACGTGGAGCAGGTCACTCTGTTCCTCTTTGCTGGATGTGAAGCCAGCAGGTGAGCAGTGCCCAGCAGCCTGGCACCTGAGCTGTGCTCGCCGCCTGCTGGCTTGCTGTGCAGAGCTGTGGCTCAGAACCTGCTGGCAGTGTTGACCTGTGAACAGAAGCATTGCTAGTAGACAGATCTGCCCAAAGTTCTGCCACACCTCGAGTCCTGGGGTCACCTGTGGGCCCCTCACTTCAAGAAGGATGTTGAGGGGCTGGAGCAGGGCAATGGAGCTGAGGAAGGGTCTGGAGAACAGGGCTGGGGAGGAGCAGCGGAGGGACCTGGGCGCGTTGAGCCTGGAGGAGGCTGAGGGGAGACCTTCTGGGTCTTTACAACTGGCTGAAAGGAGGCTGGAGCTGAGTAGGAGTTGGGCTCTTCTCCCAAGGAACAAGTGACAGGAAGAGAGGAAATGGCCTCAAGTTGTCCCAGGGCAGGTTTGGTTGGACCTGATGATCTTAAAGGACTTTTCCAACCAAAATGACTCCCTGGTTCTTTGAAAATTCAGTGGCCTTGAATTGTTCTTGGCTCCATCTGGATTTGTCACCTGGGGCTGACCTTCCCCTCAGCAGGGCTCTGGCTTCTCTTTGATCCAACCAGTAATTACAAATAAGCATTAGCACCAATTCCGGGGGGGGGGTTGCCAAGGCTTCTGCTGATCTCTTTAGTTTCAGCCATCAGGAATTTTCCACCTAGCTGCTGAAGAACAGGATCAGGAGCTGCAGCTGCTGAGCATGGCAGTGGCTGCAGCTTTCCTTTATCTGTTTCACTTAGAGCATTGCCTGTGAATGGCATCACCTGCACACAGGGGTGGGCACCCAGCACTTGAGTGTCAGAGGGAAATCTCTGGGGAGGGAAATGCACTGCAGGCTGTGGGGCTGTGAGCTTGGCTTGTGTGAGAGCCTGGAGAGGTTCAGCGACTTCACATCCCCAAACTGTTCTGCCTGGTACCCAGCCTGTGCCACAGTGCTGATCTCTGCTAACCAAGGGTTTAAATGCCATCAGAAATCAGCCTGTGCAGGGCATCTCAGGAAGTGGGACTTGTCCAAAGCTGACTTTAGGGAGCACCAATTCGTGATGAGAGGGACAGACCTTGGCAGAGTGGGGAAGATGAGGGGGTCGTGTGTGTGATGTTGCTGGAAGGTAGATGTGAGATAGATGGGAAGAGTTAATGGTGGCTATAGGCAGGGAGTGAGCAGAAGTAAGATCAGCAGAGTGGGGAAGGCTGGCAGAGAAGTGGCATCGAGGGATGCCCCATCTTGGAATCATTTCAGGTCAGGTTGGTTGAGGCTCTGAGCAACTTGCTCTAGCTGCTCTGCTGGCTGGAGGGGGCTTGGACTGGATGAGCTTTAAAGGTCTCTTCCCACCTAGAATACTCCACAGTTCTGTGGACAGGTTGGTGGTCTCAGTTCTGGACAACTGCTGTGCTTGTAGGTGGTGTCTGAAAGTCAGTAAGATATAAAATGTGGCTCAGCAGTGTCCTGAAGCCTGTGACCCACCTTCACCCATCCTTCCAGCTGCATCCAGACCTCTCCTGCCCTGCTTGCTCAGGCTCCTCCAGGCTGTGGCAGCATGTGAGGGTCAGGAGCACAGCAGCAACTGATGGGTGCTCAGCACACCAGCACCTCCTCTCCAAACCATGTTGGGTGGGCACTGGCACTGCACTGCAGAGGCAGTTGAGCACATTTTGTCTTTGAGAGGGAACTTATGTGTCTCTGGAGTTCATGGGACTTTTGCAGCTCTCCATGTGCTATTTGCTTTGCACTCCTGACTCACTCTCTGCTGCATGCCCGAGGCCCTGCCCTGGAACATCCAGCAGGGAGGAGGTGACTTGGTCTTTCAGCAACAGTTGGACCTTCTTGATTGTTCCCTGACACAACCCTGAGGAGGTTGAGGTTTCTCTAGCTGCTGTGTCATGGCTTCATGGAGAAGCAGGGAGCATTGGTGTGGTTTCTGTCCTGGAGTGAATGCTGATGGTTACCTGGGGACTGTGGGTGGCAGGAAAACCCTGAGCCATACTGTGTGTGCCTTGGAGCATCTCAGGTAGTCACCTGCATCAAAATGTGCATCTGAGGGCAGAGCTGAAGCACTGGAGAGGTGAAGTGCCCAGTGGCACAGCTCCCTGCCTGCAGGCTCATTTTGCTGCTCTTGCATTGGGGAAGTCCAGTTGCCACCAGCCCTTTGTCTCTGCCACCACTCTTGGCATGGCAGTGCTCTGTTCTGCATTCCTGAGCCTTGAAGCTTCAGAGTCTCAAGGGCTGGGTTCTGCTCAGCTTCTAGCAAGCCAGAGTCACTCCACCTGGCTTCAGCTCGCCTACACCTTGGTCTGATTTGCAGTTTGGTTCCTCTTGCTGCCCAGGCAGGTGGGTGCACTCCTGTGAAAGGTGAGGAACTCTTGTGTGTTCTTTTCTGCTTCTCACTGCTAAGAGTCACTTCTTCAGAGCTCCAGGGAACAGTTCCAAGCAATTGCATGAAAAAATGCTTTGCTTCCTGCTGGTGCTGAGGGGGGAGCACAGCCCAGCATTCACAGCACTGGATCTATGCTCTTGCTTGTCCCTTCCTGTTGTCCATGCCCATCCTGTCCTCAGGCTCATCTCCCTTGCTTTCCAGTGTCTGCCTCTGCTCTACTAATCCAGTTCTTCAAAAGCTTTGAGTGTTCTCCTGACCCAGAATGGTGAAACTGACTCCCAGTGTGATCCTAGCTGAAGCAATTTAAGACTTCTTGAAGCCCCTAACAGCTGCTTTTGTGGTTGAGCAGGTCACCAGCTTCTTCCCTGTAAGAATTTGACCTTTATTTTTAAAACACCCAGAACAACAAAACAATTCCCTGAACCCACAGCAGTATTCTGCTGTTGCTAGGAGTGCTGAAGTGACCTCAGCACAGCAATCTCCCTGTACAGAACCCAACCTGGAGGGGTTGGAAGTGACCTCTGGAGCTCAACCAGTCCAACCTCTGTGCTCCAGTAGAGCACCCACAGCAGCTTGCCCAGGAGCACCATGGCCAGGTGAGGTTGGAAGCTCTCCAGAGGAGACTCCACAACCTCTCTGGGCAGCCTGCTCCAGGCTCCAACACCCTCACACCAAAGAAGTTTCTCCTTCTGTTACAGGTGGAACCTCTTGGGTTCCAGTTTGTGCTCTTTGTCCCTTGTCCTGTCCCTGGGCAGCACTGAGCAGAGTCTGACCCCATCCTCTTGCCCATTACCCTTTATCTCTTGCTGAGCACTGATCAGATCCCCTCTGGGGCTACTCTTCTCCAGGCTCTCAGCCCCAGGGTTCAACCTTTGTTCCTCACAGAGCTACTCCAGGCCCCCCAGCGTCTTCGGAGCCTCCTCTGGACTCCAGGTGTCAGTCATCCTGGCTGGTGCTGTGTCTGCTATGGCTTTACCACATTCACCAAAGCACTGTTCCTGACTAAGCTTCAGCTGCTGGCCATGGCAAACCGAGGTGCTGCCAGCCACTGCCTGTGGCAGCAAGAGGACCCAGCTCATGCTTGCTCCCATCCCGAGATCCTGAGGCTGTTCTGCTCTTGCTGCACCAAATCCTGGTGCAATGGAGCTCAGTGACTGATGCACCATGACAGAGCTGCCTTGCTGTGACACCCTCTGCTGCTCAGCAGCACAGGAGGTTTCTCAGTCTCTTTCCAGGCTGTTTAAAACCTGTGCCTGTGCTGGTATGGCCCAGTGGAGGAGACAGAAACCAGGCTGCTTACTGCAGAAGTCTGGGTCTGGCTCTTTGGCACAAGGGGTTCCCTGTCCTCAGGGTGGCTTTAAACCAGCTCCATCAAGCACTTAGGGCTCTATCTTTGCATCTTTGATAGTGCTCTGGCTTTGTTTAGAGGCAGGAGAAAACTGGAGCAGGGAGAAGGCTTCCATCTAGCTGGTGCTGTAATTTGTGTTGCCTGCTGTAAAACAGGGAACTCTGTTTCCTCACCTGTAAAATGGGAGCAACTGGGAACCCTTTCACTGCAAAACATGGAATCATGGGGCTGTTTCAGCTGGAAAAGTGCAAACCACCACAGGTGGCTTCTTGCTTTCAAGGCATTCTGGGTGACACTGAGGTTGGCAGCTCTTGACATAGATGTTGTATTTCAGGTTAGTTTCTTAACAGCCACTCCCCCACAGAGGGGAGATGAGCAATTGCCAGCCCCTTTGTTCAGGGGAAGCACGAGGGTAAGGTTGTGTCTAGGTCTGGATTGTCCCTCTGGTGCAGAAGGGCAGTGGGTCTCAGGATGCTACTGAAAGCTGGTTAGGATCCCAAGGAAGCTGCCCAAGTGTTGCTGTGTGAGCCTGCTCTGTGTGCAGTGCATGCATGGCTCCTTGTGCCTCGACACTGCTTCTGCAGAGGGCCTTGTCTGGAGGAAGTCACTTTGTGTCTGCTGTGAGGTGTGATGTGGCAGGGCTGCACTTAGGACCTTCTTGTTCCGTGCTGGGATCACTTCTACCACAGTTCCTGGAGTCCCTCTCTTTCCTGAGTGCTCCTGTTTGTACCTGGCAGGAATTGCTCTGTCTTAGGGCCTTGGGAGTTAATAAACCAGTTCTTCAGTGGTGCAGAACTGGACTCTTGCCAGGCAGAGCAGTGCCACCCTGCTTGCACTGCAGCAAAGTAAGCCCCTGGGAACAAGGATTGTCATTATCCAGGCTGCAGGCAGGGATGGAGCAGGGATTGTTGCTCCTTCAGGGACTGGCTGCCCCCTGTGAGGCCTCTGCATTGGGCTGTCTGTGGTGCAGTGCCTGTGAGCAGCTGGCAGTGAAGTGTCTGCATTCTGTGAGCTCTCTTCAGCAGAAGCCTGGAAGGGAAAATATCTGCTTCCATCTCATTAGGGCCTCATTACTACAGGGACACTGAGCTGCCTGCCTGTGTGGTTAACTTGGAGCCATTTCTTGTAAGACCTGTTCAGGAGGCCTGGAGAAACTCCACAAAACTCTTTTGTTTCTAACCTGGGGGTGGGGGCAGGAAACCACCCAAGTTCCTTTCCTTGTGTGCATCTGCACAGGTGGGGAAGGCTTTGCCCTCCCATCTTTGCTGTTTGTGAGGTGATGCCATCTCCTGGAAGATGGCTCCAGAGAATTTCCCATCCTCAGCTGCAAACTCATAGGAAGTCCTGGAATCCTGATGGTCACCTCCTGCAAGCCAGGCCAAGCTAGGGTTCAGCTGAAGCAGCTGCTGTAAGCTTGATACATTTAAAGGAGAGGGGAAAAAAAGAGCTGGAATGGAAACCTGTGCCCCAGTGAATGCTGCTTTGTGCTTCCTCTCACGTGGCAGTAAAATGAGGGTGCTCACAGCAGCTCCAGGGAGTGCTGCCTCTTTCACTTGAGCCTCTGAATTCAGCTCTTCATGGTTGGCAGAAGGAGGTAAATAGATCTCTTGTGCCCTCAGAACACAGGATATTGTCTTGTTTGCTTGGAGCATGGAGTGTTTCTTCTGCCTTTCTTGGGGTGGAGGTGGTATTTTAGCCTCAAACACAGCTGCAGTGTGGTTCTTCTCCAGGCCCTGCCTTTGTTGACAGTCCTGTGCTTCCCCTTCTGTAGTATCAGCAGCACCCCTGCCTCTGGAGAGCTGAGCCTTGGCTGTGATGGATGTGACCCCGTTGTGCCCCTCAGTCAGGAGGCTGCAGGGCATTGCCTGTGCTGGGAGTAACTTCAGCCAGAAACCCTTGAGCTGTGGAAAGGTTTTGTTTTGGAAGTCGTGTCACAGGATCTGGAAATGGTGTTCTGAGTGTGGGCTGGGCAGTGCTGCAACCCCTGGGGACAGTCCAGAGCTGCCTGTGTGCAGAGCTGCTGGGCACTGGCTTGGGCACAAGGCACTTGGCACAGGAGAGGATGTTGTAGCCCCTCAGTGCCTGGCTGTGTGTGGTCCTGTGCTGCCTCTTCAGCTGGCAGATGTTTGTCTGAGAAGTGTGTGCCTTCAGTGCTGCAGGACAGATGTGGGTGAACACCCAGGGGCTAGTAGCAGTGACTGGTGGGAAGCCCCTGTGGACCTGTTAGCTCAAGTGTGAAGCACTCAGCAGGTTTCAGAGTTGGCAGGGAGGGGTTTTGCTGGTAGCTATGGGCTGTGCCAGTCCCTGCAGACCAATGCAGACATCGAGGTATGAACTACAGGCTCCTTGGATGGCCACAGGGAGCTCAGGCAGGCCACAGATCTGCAGTGCCTGGGCAGGCAGAGCTGTGCTATGGCCACGCTCTTGGTTCCTTCCCTGCTCTTCTCCCTGGTGCAGGAACTACCTGGACCCCTGCAGCACTGCTCCCAAAGTGCCCCCCAGCTTCTCCAGCCCAGAGCTCTGCCTTGCCCTGCTGCTTTTCCCCAGCCTGGAGATGGCCAAGGTGTCTTAGGAATGCTGCAGATCCATGCCCAAATGGGAGCTGCTGTCACCCTGCTCCCTTCCCACACTGGCAGCAGCTGTGACCTTCAGCACCTGACCTGGACTCACTTTTTTCACCAGTTTTCCCTTGATTTACCTTTCTCAGCTGGTTTGGACTGTTTCTTCCTGTCCATGCTGTTAAACTTCTAGCTTGGAGCAGTGTGGTGATGTCTGTGCTGTAACTGCTGAAGAACATTGCTGTGAGCAGAGCAGCGGTGCTGAGCAGCAGCCTTTTTGAAGGGGATCTGATTGGTGCTCAGCAAGAACTGAAGGGGCTGTGGGGAGCAAGAGGATGGGGTCAGACCCTGCTCAGTGCTGCCCAGGGACAGGACAAGGGGCAAAAGGCACAAACTGGAACCCAGGAGGTTCCATCTGAACAGGAGGAGAAACTTGTTTGGTGTGAAGGTGCTGAAGCTTGGAGCAGGCTGCCCAGAGAGGTTGTGGAGTCTCCTCTGCAGAGCCTCCAACCCACCCTGGGCAAGCTGCTGTGGGTGCCCTGCTGGGAGCAGAGAATTTTGTCTGGGTGAGCTCCAGAGGTCCCTCCCAGCCCCCCCATGCTGGGTTCTTTGAGATGGGATGAGCTGGTGGACCCGGGTGGTGGTACCACCGTGATAACCACGCAGCACTGCAGGGCTCCTGTGCCAAGAGGCATGCTCAGTGGGACAAGTCCCGGACACAGCCCCCATGTGGCTGTGAGGCTACTCTGCCTGACTTGTTCTCTCTCTTGCAGGAACGCCAGGGCCGTGTCAAGTAAAAGGCCTCTCCTGCCCCAGAGACTGCAGCAGAGATTGCATCCCAGCTGTCCTTCAGAGAGAGAAAGGAAGAGCAAAAGCATCCCAGAGAGACAATTAGGACTTTTTTTTTNATAACTAATTAGATACGATTCAATTTTCCTTTGCTACACGTTTTATATCCCAAATCTTTAGGACAAAAAGTTTAAAAAAAAAAAAAAAAAAAAGCAAAGGAAAATCCAAAACCAACCCAAGAACCAACAAATATGGGAATTTCACAAGGCACAGGACTGAGGAAAAACAAACAACGAAACCCTGAGAAAAAGGAATCCCCTCTAGGTAGAGTAGAGGCAAAGCTGTCCCCTTCCTCTGGCTTTGGTTGTGGTTACAGAGCAGAGCTTTGGTTTCTTTGTCTTTTTGCTAAGTTCTTTGGATTTCCAGGTCCATACTGGCAGATGCCTTCTTTTTTTTTTTTTTTTAAGTTGGTTTTTTTTNGACCTTCCCCTTGCTGCTTCTGCTGCTTTACCTGTGCCTGCTGCTACCTTCCCCTGCTGCTTGACCCCTTCCCTCTTGGGTCTGACATTTGCACTTGGGAGACGCCGAGTTGTGACATCCCCACAGAGAGTGGGGGGATCTTCTGGATTTTCTTTCCCTCCCCAGCTTCCCACCCACCCCTGGCCTGGAAGGGGAGGAATTCCATGAGGAAATTGGGGGTTGGCCTAAGAAGAATTGAACAGAAATTGTCCACCAGGTTGTGTCTAAAGGTGGCTCATTTTTCTCTGACCTTTTTCTGTTACTCAGTCGAGTCCATGTTCTGTTCTCGTGCCTCACGCAGAGGAGGTCTGGGTTCAGTTGAATGTTTTGGAAGCTGAGAGCAGTGGTTCAAACTTGTTTTGTTTACAGGAAAATGAATTTTGGACACAAGAGAAAAAAAAAAAAAAAAGACTCTTGTAAGCTGTGTAGTGAATCTGTTCTTCAGTTTCTTGTTCAACCAGCGAGGACTGGGCCTTGCCTTTCTTTTCACCATTAATCACTCTCAGTAATAAACGTGAGATCCTGTTGAGCATCACTGGTCTCTGCTGCTCCCTTCCCAGGGCTGCCCCTGCCCCACAACAAGGACAGGAGGGCCCAAGAGGGACAATGGCATCCTGGGGTGCATTGTGGTCAGCAGGTCTAGGGAGGTTCTCTTGCTCCCTTACTCTGCCCTGGTGAGACACCACTCACGTGAGGAAAGGCTCAGAGACCTGGGGCTGCTTAGTCTTGAGAAGACCCAGAGGGGATCTTAGCAAGGTCTGTAAATGGGGGGTGGGTGTCAGGTTGAAGGGGCCAGGCTCTTTTTGGTGGTGCTCAATGACAGCACAAGGACTGACAGGATGCCACCTCAACAGCAGGAGAAACTTCTTCACTGGGAGGGTGCTGGAGCCCTGGAGCAGGCTGCCCAGAGAGGTTGTGGAGTCTCCTCTGGAGAGCTTCCAACCCCAGCTGGGAGTGCTCCTGTGTGACCTGCCCTGGGTGATCCTCCTCTGGCAGGGGGTTGTACTGGATGGTCCTCAGAGGTCCCTTTTGACCCCTAACGTTCTGTGACTGTGACACACCTTGTTTCTGCTCTGCAGCAGCTCTGGGCTTTGCTGCCCTCAACACCCAACAGGCACCTAATGAGCCCTGGAGGGGGAGGAGGGGCTGGACCCTCCCAACCCACAACTCCCTCAACCTGTGGGTGCTGCCCTGGGGACCAATGCAGCAGGGGCTGGAGGGATCCAGAACCTTGCTCCTAGGGGCCTGTGGTAGGATTTAGCTATGGGAATGCTGGATGCTCCTGGAGTGACCTTGGCCCCGGTGCCTGTTAATGATTGACAGGGAGGTGACACTCCGATACTTGGCCCATCCTGTGGGGTCACCTCTTGTCACTCCCGGTCGAGGTTCATTGCCCCTGCCTCATCTGGCCCCCAGGACAGGAAATGAAACCCCTGGGGGTCCCATGAGGGGGGAATTTTCCCTCTGGGGCTGAGTACCCTGTCTACCTGTCCCCCTGTGAGGGTGGTGTCCCCTCCTGCACCCCCTGCAGTGGCCCTACTCCTGGAGCCAGGCTCTGCCTCTCCTGCTCTCCACCCTCCCAGTGTCTCTCCCAGCACCTGCAGTTCTCTCCTCCCAGTCTGCAGGGGCAGAGAGGCTCTACAGGACCTCCTGTCTCTGTGGGGGCCATGCTGGGTGGCAGGGAGCTCCCCAGGCAGACTGAGGCTCTGCCAGGCAGGGCCCAGAGGCTAACAGTGACAGGTACCAGTACTGGGCATCAAGCTGGGGGCAGCGAGGGAGTCCCTGAGGACCCCCACTCAGCACTTTTGGGTGGTTTGGGGGAGCTGTTCCAGGGTATTGGGGGGATGTTAGTGGCCCTCTCCCCAGTGTGAGGTGACAGAGCAAGGTCCAAGGCAGAGTGCTCCAGGCAGCAGAGCAGCCCTGGGGAAGGTGACAGCGCTGGGACACCTCGGGCCAGGTTAGAGTCAGGGTGACCAAAAGAGGGCACAGGCCAGAGGCCATGTGGGCAAAGGAGCTGGAGGGGATGGGGAATAGGGTCAGTGGCTACTTCTGGTGGGGGGAGATAGGGTAGAGATGCCATGAGGGGTCCTCATCTTGCATCCCCCCACAGCTACCCACGCAGTCAGTGGGAACCCCACGGTCCCACCGTTCCCAGCGGAGATGCAGGCAGCGATTTTTGGTGAGTGGTGCCGGGGGGGGGGGGGGGTCCTAGCAGCCCAGCTCCCCACTTCCTGGAGCAAGGGTAACCCCCAGCGTCCTCCCCTCCTGTGCCCCCAGGTATGGGCTGTTTCTGGGGAGTGGAGCGACTCTTCTGGGAGCTGCCAGGGGTCTTCTCCACCCAGGTGGGCTACGCAGGAGGCTTCACCCTCAACCCCACCTATGAAGAAGTGTGCACAGGTAATGGGGGGCTGTGACCTCCAGTGTCCCCTGTGCCCTATCCAGCCTGGGCTCCCATGGGGTGCTCTCTGTCATCCATTTGGATACCGATTCCCCTCCCCAACCCAGACAGACGCTGCCCAGCTTAGCTGGGAGGCTGTTTGTGGAGGATTATCCTGTCTGTAGGAAAGATCCTGCCTGCTGGCTCCAGACAGGGATTTACCCCAGTGCAGGGGCAGACTGAGGTCCCATCCCCACTCGGCACCTGGGAAAGGGGTTTGGGGGATCCTGGGGAATCCAGCTCCCTCCCTCCAGTCCTGCCATTGCTTCTGCTTTGCACAAGTGTCATGAATCTGCTTGATCTCAGCACTTTGTGCATCAGTCGGTGGCTGCCCTCTATCTGGTGTGGCAGGGGGGTGGAGGCCGCAGTGAGGGGCTGCCCCAGGTAGCACTGCCAGGCTGGGTCTCGTGCAGGGCTGACTGGGCACGCTGAGGTGGTGAGGGTCATCTTCGACCCTCAGAAGATCAGCTATGAGAAACTGCTCAAGGTCTTCTGGGAGAACCACGACCCCACGCAAGGTAGGGACAAGCTACAGTGGCCATGGTCCTGCTACGGCTGTGGGGCAGCTCTTGTCTGGGGGACTAACCCCAAACTGCCCCCATCAGGTGTCCTTGGCATGTCCATCCCTCGGTGCTGGGGGCTCATAGTCTTCCCTCAGTGACCCCTTTAGTAGGACCACCCCAGGCAGGTCTGCAGCCATGCCTTGCCCCTCCCATGCCCCTGCCCCCCTCTATGCAGGCAGTGATGAGGGAGTATCCCATAACCCCCTCCTGGGTGTTGTCCTGCCCCAGGCATGCGGCAGCAGGAGGATGTGGGCACCCAGTACCGCTCTGTCATCCTCACCCTGGGATCCCAGCAGCAGGCAGCTGCCCTCCGCAGCAGGGACATGTACCAGCAGGTAGGTGGGGACACCAGGACCCCTCTGGGGACACTGAGCACCTTCCCCAGCCCTGGGGCATGGAGCAAGCCCCTGCTCTGGCTATGCCAAACCAAAGGGCAGTGGGATGGGGGTGTCCATCCAGGCTCCCCCTCACCATGGGACTGTCCTAGGAGCTAAGGGAACAGCAGCGTGGGGACATCACCACTGTCATTGAGCCAGCTGCTGACTTCTACTACGCTGAGGACTACCACCAGCAGTACCTGCACAAGGTGCCCGGGGGCTACTGTGGCCTGAAGGGCACTGGTGTCACCTGCCCCATCACCTCCTGAGAGGCCATCTCATCTCCCTTGGCTTGTCCCCATGTCCCTGGCATTTCAGGCACGGTGGGCACAGCAACCAGTCCCACATGGCACAGCCAGCCCCACACACTGCAGACCCCCACTCCCTATTGCCCCTCAGGATTAAAGCTGTGTGCCCCACACCTGTCCTGTCCCTACCTGTCTTTGGGCTCGGGGGGAGCTCACTGGGATGTAGAGTGACCCCCATGGGCCCTGCCTAGGAATGGTTGTGCCCATGGCTCTGTCCCATGGTGGAGTGTTAGGGCCTGGCAGCACGGCCAGAAGTGGGCTGCAGGATCCATGGGGCTGCTGGGCAAAGAG
>VWYK01091707.1:0-12022 GCA_013399775.1 Semnornis frantzii | reverse complement strand
CGGTTTTTCCCTTCTTTTAGCCACCCTCCCTTGAATTTTTTTTTTTTTTTTTTTTTTTTTTTTACAAATTATTTAATCTATAAGCAGAACAGAAACCTCCTTTATGTCTGAGTTCCTGTTGGGTTCATTTGTGACCATTGAGCAACACAGCCATGTGCTATAATCGCAGAGTCATAGAATCATAGAATAATGTAGAGGGATTAGCAGGGAAATCAATAAAGTTGTTGTTTTTCATTCTTCCCTGTGCATTTATTAGAACGAGGCTGCACTTCCAGTTTGCTTTTCATTTTCTTTATGGCAGGCTGCTGGAGTGGAGATGTAAGTTAAACAAGAGGAACTTACAGAAACTCTGATTTTTTGGCTGCTCTTCTGCCTCAGATCCTATGAGTTTTGCAGGATTTGGGATTAAGGATTTAGGAAAGTCAATCTATAGGTTGACAAAGAAGAAGACAGCATTGGTTTATCCTCCCCCTCATGCTGCTGCTCCCAGTGGCTCTCTGAAAACAATGGAGGCCTAGAAACTTTAAAGTGCATATTCAGAGAAATTTCTATTTAATCAATGTATAAAAAGATGTAAAATTTATATAAATATAATTTGTATGAATTGAATTTACAGAAATTTATTTCATATAAACTCATCAAGTGCCCAGAAACTCATCCAATTGATATAAATTTATTTCATTCACAAAAATTAATTCATATAAATTGATTTGTTTTCTATAAATCTCTATTTATATGTATAACTTTGCAAATAGCAGAAACTTGAAGGAAACTTTTTGATTATTTTTTTTTTAAATCCCTTTTCTGTGTTTTTTTGGCCTTTTTTTTTTTTTTGTTGTTGTTGTTGGTTGTTTTGGACTTGGGTTTGGTTTTAATTGCAATGTTAATTCTTAATTGTTTGCCAGAGGACTTGGAAGGGCTTGAATCAGAAAGTTCTGCTCTCCTGGGAGGTGTACACTGGCTTTCCTGATCGATAGAAAGCATCCAATCTGTCACACTCCATGCAAGAAAATGAAATCCTGGGTTTAAAAAACCCAACTATCTGTGCTATTTGCAGCCACGAGTCCTTGCAGATAAGAATACATCTCAGAGCAATGAACCCAAGACTCCTCCCAAGGACTTCATGACAGCTGTGAAGGACTCCAGACTCTGAGGTATGATCAAGCAAGAGCAGCTTAAGTTAGCAAGCAGCGGAAGAGCTCAGGTAGCAGTCTGGGCACATGGTCTTGGCTTGTGACAAAGACATGAAAATGCAATTCAGACTCATCTGGCAGTGAAACAGTAAGAGCTATGTTGGGTTCAGTATCTGAAGGGGGCTACAAGAAAGCTGGGGAGGGACTTTTCAGGTTGTCAGAGAGTGATAGGACTGGGGGGGAATGGAACCAAGCTGGAAATGGGGAGAGTGAGACTGAGTGTTAGGAAGAAGTTGTTCAGTATGAGAGAGGCGAGAGCCTGGCAGGGGTTGCCCAGGGAGGTGGTGGAGTGCCCATCCCTGGAGGTGTTTAAGGCCAGGCTGGCTGAGGCTGTGGGCAGCCTGATGTAGTGTGAGGTGTCCCTGGGCATGGCAGGAGGGTTGGAACTGGATGATCCTTGTAGTCCCTTCCAACCCTGACTGATTCTATGATTATTTTGCATTAGAATAATGAGAATCCTAGAACCATAGAATCAGCCAGGCTGGAAGAGGCCTCCAAGCTCACCCAGCCCAACCTAGCACCCAGCCCCAGCCAATCACCCAGACCATGGCACTAAGTGCCCCAGCCAGGCNCAACCTCTCTTCAGGGAGCTGCAGAGAGCAATGAGCTCTGCCCTGAGCCTCCTCTCCTGCAGGCTGCACACCCCCAGCTCCCTCAGCCTCTCCTCACAGGGCTGTGCTCCAGGCCCCTCCCCAGCCTTGCTGCCCTTCTCTGGACACCTTCCAGCACCTCAACATCTCTCTTGAATGGAGGGGCCCAGAACTGGGCACAGCACTCAAGCTGTGGCCTGAGCAGTGCTGAGGACAGGGGCAGAAGAACCTCCCTGCTCCTGCTGCCCACACTGCTCCTGCTGCAGCCCAGGATGCCATTGGCTCTGCTGCCCACCTGGGCACACTGCTGCCTCATCTTCAGCTCCTCTCTGCCAGCCCCCCCAGCTCCCTCTCTGCCTGGTTGCTCTCCAGCCACTCTGTCCCCAGCCTGGAGCACTGCTTGGGGTTGTTGTGGCCAAAGTGCAGAACTCTGCACTTAGCTTGTTAGCTCCAGGCAAAGAGCACAGATATGGGCAGGTAGGGCAATAACACACTCAGCTTCCACAACCTGATGTTTTATCCAATCCCTCTGATCTTCTTGTCTTAAATACCTCAAGCTTTTAGCACAGCAGCCCAAGGGGATTCTTTAGCCAAGGTTCAGAAAGGGAAAGCAGCAGAGGCACAGCACCCCCTGTACAGATTAATGAAATGCAATCAGATTGCACTGAGCTAGCACCAGGTTTACAGTCTCAGCTCCACCAACATGAAGAGACAACATGCCACAGGCCAGGCTCACCTCTCCAAGCTGAGGCCAAACATCTAAACCTTAATTCAGACTCAGATCAATAGAAACAGGGTCCCATTAGAGAAAGTGGCCTCAGCTGCACTGTTGCAGGATTTCAGCCTCCTCACAAACATTAAGGCACTTTTTGAGACTTAAATGGCCTTCCCCTGTACTTGTCTGGGATGCCCTCTCCAGCAAATGGCACTCTGGAGGCTTTCAAAGACCAACTAGGAAAAAAAACATAAAGAACTTCCAACCAGGAATATTTGGTTTGGGAATTTAAAAGAAAATGAGAGCTTGGAAAAGGAAAATCAATTGTGAAGGAGTTCATAAGGGCAGCCACAGCCTCAGCTGAGAGGGCTGAGCCCCTCTGAGCTCCATTTTTGCATTGCTCTTGCCCCAGTTTCCTGCAGAAAGCCAGGCTGGACCTCAGGCTCTGGAGTCTTGCCATAGACAGGGTATGATGGTGGGATTAGAGAGTACCTTGGAGGGCTAAGTTGTGTGAGGTGAAGACTTGAGCATTGGTTGAGTAGAGGGAGCAACAAGGAAGGCTGTATCTGTTGTATGTCCAGAAAGCCACTTACCTTTCTGCTCCCACTTGGAGTAGTCTCCTGCTCCTTCTGCTTCTCTCACCATGCCAGCAGCACTCAGCAGCTGCCAGGGATGGAATTAACACTGGGAGCTTTCTGCTAGCTACATCCCAAGCAGCTCGTGGAATCTGTAAGCAAGCTTCTGCTTCTCAGGACCCTTTCAAAACTTGTCCCTGATGGGATTTGGGGTCAGCAAGGGGTAATGTTATCAAGCTTCAGCCCAAGGCTTGGTAGTCAGGTGGGGCTGGGGGAAGTAGATGGCCACTTAAGCAGCCACCTGTGGGAAGGTGGTGGAACTGGGAGGGCAAATGCTGGTACTTGCTGTCATCTCCAGTACAACAAATGAAAGAAGAGGCCAAGCACTGCATGTGACTGCAGTTGGCTGAGATTATGTCCTCCTCTTCAGCCATTCCCTCATTCACAATCTTCCTTCTCATTATTTTCTCTTATTTTTTCCTGGGACTTGCTCTGGACCATAAATTCTCTCTTTTTTTTTTTCTTCTAAAGTTGCCTGGTGGATGGCTTTCAAAGGTGGTGTTGTCCACAGAAAACCCTGGCACTACTCTAGCAGGAGGTGTGGAGTGTGTTCAGTGTGAGCTGCATGGCTCAGCAAGCAGCTCCGTGGGAGAAAAGAGGTAGGCAAGCAGGACAAGGACAGAGCTCCCACCTGGGAGAAACAAAACACAGGTAATTTCCCTCATTTTCTTGCTGAATTGGCATATCTTGGGAGCTCTGAGATCCTGGTGATGGATTAAATACAGCAGAACAGGGTCAGCAAACAGCCTGGAAAATTCATCACTCAGTTCAGCAACAGCTGCAGAGAGCAGTTGTGCTTCTGGGATGCAGTGCTCCATCCTTCCAAGATGTCCTGCATGCTGGGGTAGGCTGGAGAGGTTTCTTTCTCAGACTCCATCCTTTTTGCTACCTTTCCTTTCACAGTTTCCTTCTTGGATCATGGGTTCCAAGTCACCATTCCACACTGGCATTCTACAACTGACCTGGCAAAAACTGCATCAGTAAAACAGATCCTGTAGCTGGCATTTCAGTTAGAAACTGGTGAGCAGAGGGCAAGGGGATGAGATTGAACAAGGCTAAGTGCAGGGCTCTACACTTTGGTCACAACAGCCCCAAGCAGTGCTCCAGGCTGGGGACAGAGTGGCTCTAGAGACAAACAAGCAGAGAGGGAGCTGGGGGTGCTGGCAGAGAGGAGCTGAAGATGAGGCAGCAGTGTGCCCAGGTGGGCAGCAGAGCCAATGGCATCCTGGCCTGCATCAGTAGCAGTGTGGGCAGCAGGAGCAGGGAGGTTCTTCTGCCCCTGTGCTCAGCACTGCTCAGGCCACAGCTTGAGTGCTGTGCCCAGTTCTGGGCCCTTCCATTCAAGAGAGATGTTGAGGTGCTGGAAGGTGCCCAGAGAAGGGCAGCAAGGCTGGGGAGGGGCCTGGAGCACAGCCCTGTGAGGAGAGGCTGAGGCAGCTGGGGGTGTGCAGCCTGCAGGAGAGGAGGCTCAGGGCAGAGCTCATTGCTCTCTGCAGCTCCCTGAAGGGAGGTTGGAGCCAGCTGGGGTTGGGCTCTGCTGCCAGGCACCCAGGGACAGAAGAAGGGGACACAGCCTCAAGCTGTGCCAGGGCAGGTTCAGGCTGGATGTTAGGAGGAAGTTGTTGGCAGAGAGAGTGATTGGCATTGGAATGGGCTGCCCAGGGAGGTGGTGGAGTGCCCATCCCTGGAGGTGTTGAAGCCAAGCCTGGCTGGGGCACTTAGTGCCATGGTCTGGGTGATTGGCTGGGGCTGGGTGAGCTTGGAGCTCTCTGCCAACCTGGCTGATTCTGTGATTCTCTTCCCTTGTGCTTTGCACATGGCCATGCTCCTGTACCCTCCAGGCTGGATTTACCTCAGAACCACTCCCTGGTGTCTCCTGCAGCAGGATGCCAGCTGGCAGCAGCTGCTCTCGCCTGGCCGCGGCTCAGCACTCTGTGGGTTCCTCTTGCTCCTTCCCGGCACAGGGCAGATCCTGCAGGGAAGAGACAAAAGCTCTGTTCTGTGTCAAGGCCAGGGAAAAAAAAAAAAAATAATCTTCACCCCTAGAGCTTGTAGGCAGACAACTCAAATTGCTGGCACAGAACTAAACTCTGGAGTCCTGCAAATACCTGGAGGATTGTTCTTCTTAACCTACTTGCATTTTATTTTGCTCCTCTCTTATTGCCTCCTCTGCCACTCCAACTGCTAAGTTACAAATCTGTCTAGCAGAAGAATCTCTGCTCCCTCAAATGGCCTCCCTGGGCTTTGGAACTCCATTAATTAGCATCTTTTAAATGCTTGGGTAATATTCACTTCTCCTTTCTGGAACCATTTCCCTGAGCCCTCATTTTAATAAAGCTGCTGCTGATGAACATTTAAATATTAAAGCCCTCAGTTACAGGGGGGGAAAAAATACAAAACCAAAGGAGGCATTTTCAAAGACAGCCAAGCAAGGATTAGCTAACTGGCTGACATCATTTTGTGTGTGCTGCCTGAGTGTGCAGCACCCCAGAGATAAAAGCCTCCCTGAAAGGTATTTCTGTGTCACTGTGTGGAAGGTCACAGTCAGCTGGGAGGTGGCTGTGTCTGGTAGGACAGGGACATCAGTGGCCTTGGGGAGATGTTGTATAGTGCACCATGGCAGCAGAGAGGTGATCATCACAGCCTGGATGGGGCACTTAGTGCCATGGTCTAGCTGACTGGAGTGGCTGTGGGAGCTGGGGGTGTGCAGCCTGGAGAAGAGGAGGCTCAGGGCTGACTTCATTGCTGTCTGCAGGTCTGGTAGAGCTGTAGCTCTTGTAGAGGTCATGGGGGGAGATGTTGAGGTGCTGGAAGGTGTCCACAGAAGGGCAGCAAGGCTGGGAAGGGGCCTGGAGCACAGCCCTGTGAGGAGAGGCTGAGGGAGCTGGGGGTGTGCAGCCTGCAGAAGAGGAGGCTCAGGGCAGAGCTCATTGCTCTCTGCAGCTCCCTGAAGGGAGGTTGTATCCAGGTGAGGTTGGGCTCTGCTGCCAGGCACCCAGGGACAGAAGGAGGGGACACAGCCTCAAACTGTGCCAGGGGAGGTCTGGGCTGGATGTTAGGAGAAAGTTGTTGGCAGAGAGAGTGATTGACATTGGAATGGGCTGCCCAGGGAGGTGGTGGAAGCCTCATCCCTGGAGATGTTTAAGGCCAGGCTGGATGAGGCTGTGGCCAGACTGACCTAGCGTGAGGTGTCCCTGGGTATGGCAGGGAGGTTGGGACTGGATGATCCTTATGGTCCCTGCCAACCCTGACTGATTCTATGATTCCATGAGGACTCCACCACCTCCCTGGGCAGACTGTGCCAATATCTCACCACTCTCTCAGCAAAGAAGTTTCTCCTAATGTGCAATCTAAGCTATCAGCAGGGTAGCTCTAGCAGGGGCTGCCTCAGCTTGCTAGCAAGGTTCAGCTTTGCTCTGGAGGAACCAGAGCGCAGCCTCCACTGTGTCAACCTTTCTTACTTTCTCCTGGGGCAGCTAACAGAGGTGTCACAGTGATGCTGCTCTTCATTAGGCTGACACATCTTACCAACTCCAGCCAGGGCACAGCCTCTCTGGTTCATCTCTCAGAGGCTAGCAGATGGGGTGGCAGTGATTTCTGCCTTATCACAAACCTAAGGCTCGGTGCTCAGCGAGGTATCAGTATTTCTGCAGATACTTCAGCCTGCCTGGGCAAGATTTACAGCAGTTTCCTTGCTGAAAGGTTTTACACGCTGCCAACCCTCTGCTAAGTCACAGAGCTGCCTATCAAAGGCCCATTATTTGCTCCAAAAGCAGCTGTGTTTTCCCACTAGATGGAATGGCACAGCTGTGAGTTGTAGCCGCTGTAAAGCGATGCTAATCTGTTATCCACAACCCACCACAGGTATGCTCATGGGCTTTTGCTGAGCTCTACCTGCTACCTAAAGTAATAGAACACCTTAAGAAAAGTCCAGAAACCTGCTTCTCTTCATTCTCCCAGCCTTGCTCTCCTCTGCTCTGACCACTACTGATCTCAAAAAGCATCCAGAAGAAACCTTGGGGCACTGATGCTAGCTGCTGGTTGATTCACACGCTGGTGGTGCTCCTCTCCTCTGGTGGAGTTCAGCCTCACCCTGGAAAACTCAGTGACAGAAATAACCATTTTTCAATAGCTTCATCCTCTGTGTGTGAGGCAGTGATAGACTCAGGAAAGAGTTTCAGTTCTGAAGCCATTTTCTTCTTAACAAAAAGGCTTTTCAGGAACGCCGAAGCACTTTGTCTCTCCTGTGCAGCAGCAGTGTTCTGTGTGACCAGAGCATGTGTGCTGCACTGAGGCCTTGTCCCTTCTGCCAAATCACGGCTTCTTAGCCACTTAACCTTAAGGAGATGTTCCTTAGCTGACCCCACTCTCAGAACAGCCACAGGAGGTCAACATGTACTCTGCCTTGCAGACAGAAGGCCAGCAGGCTGTATTTGGAGGTCACCACGTTGAATTCAGAGGAACTGCAGCAAAATGATAACACAAGAGAGCCCTCAGGCTTCCATGCCAGACCTAGGGCTGTGAAGGTGGCTCCTCAGTCCTGTCCAATTTCCCTCTGAGCCATCAAAAATGCATATGGTGCAGAGAACCTACCTGCAGAGGTCTGACTGCAAGTCTCTGGGATTTATGCTCATGCTTTGCACACTCACAACCCCCAGATTAGTAAATAATCCTGAGATCTTACTCCTCTTCCCCATGCTACTTTGAATCATCTCCATTGTTGGGCTTGCTTCCAAAGGAGAAAACTTTGCATTCCCAAGTGCTGGGTGCAGATGGAAGCTGAGGGAAGCAGAGGTTGATTCAGATTTGCTGCAGATGAGACCAAAGACAGTCCATGTTTGGGTTTGAAGCTACCACTGCAAGGCTGAAGTTGAAAGGACCAAGCACAGTCCATGGGTTCGAAGCTACCACTGCAAGGCTGAAGTTAAAAGCACCAAGCACAGTCCATGGGTTTGAAGCTACCACTGCAAGGCTGAAGATGAATGAACCAAGCACAGTCTATGGGTTTGAAGCTACCACTGCAAGGCTGAAGTTAAAAGCACCAAGCACAGTCCATGGGTTTGAAGCTACCACTGCAAGGCTGAAGTTGAATGAACCAAGCACAGTCCATGGGTTTGAAGCTACCACTGCAAGGCTGAAGTTGAAAGGACCAAACACAATCCATGGGTTTGAAGCTACCACTGCAAGGCTGAAGTTGAGTGAACCAAGCACAGTCCATGGGTTTGAAGCTACCACTGCAAGGCTGAAGTTGAAAGGACCAAACACAATCCATGGGTTTGAAGCTACCACTGCAAGGCTGAAGTTGAGTGAACCAAGCACAGTCCATGGGTTTGAAGCTACCACTGCAAGGCTGAAGTTGAAAGGACCAAACACAATCCATGGGTTTGAAGCTACCACTGCAAGGCTGAAGTTGAGTGAACCAAGCACAGTCCATGGGTTTGAAGCTACCACTGCAAGGCTGAAGTTGAAAGGACCAAACACAATCCATGGGTTTGAAGCTACCACTGCAAGGCTGAAGTTGAGTGAACCAAGCACAGTCCATGGGTTTGAAGCTACCACTGCAAGGCTGAAGTTGAAAGGACCAAACACAATCCATGGGTTTGAAGCTACCACTGCAAGGCTGAAGTTGAGTGAACCAAGCACAGTCCATGGGTTTGAAGCTACCACTGCAAGGCTGAAGTTGAAAGGACCAAACACAATCCATGGGTTTGAAGCTACCACTGCAAGGCTGAAGTTGAGTGAACCAAGCACAGTCCATGGGTTTGAAGCTACCACTGCAAGGCTGAAGTTGAAAGGACCAAACACAATCCATGGGTTTGAAGCTACCACTGCAAGGCTGAAGTTGAGTGAACCAAGCACAGTCCATGGGTTTGAAGCTACCACTGCAAGGCTGAAGTTGAAAGGACCAAACACAATCCATGGGTTTGAAGCTACCACTGCAAGGTTGAAGTTGAGTGGGTAAGACAGAAGAGATCTGATCTTGGAAGACAGAGAAGAAAAAAAAAACAACAACAAACAAGAGAGAAGAAGAATTTTAGATGCTCAAAGTAAAATATTTACTTCCTGCAGCTCATTTCTCTGCACCTGAGAAAATGATTGCCTGGAAGTGGAGACCCTTGGAGGTGAGATGCAGAGGAACACATTTCCATTTTCCTTCCAGAGAGATGCAGAACAGGTGAGAGAGATTATTACTGATTCTAAGTGCAGAATAAAACTCAGCTCCAGGCCGTCTTGATTTAGGATGAAAACATCTTTTCATGATGGTTTATGCACATGCAGGAAAGTGAATCTTTTGTTCTCTTGTTGTAATTGCATTTTTTTTTTTTTTTAAGTCACAATTGCTTGTTACCTTTGCATTTCCCACAGGTGGGGATATTGCTTCCTAGGGAGGGCTTGCTGGAGCTGTTCATCTCTCAGAGTGCTCAGTGCCATTATGAAATACCAGGCTGCCAACTCATCAGCATGGCTTGGTTTTCTTCTTTTCCTTCCCCCCTCCTTCTTCTAACAAGCACACATGCACAGGCAGTAATTTGTTTATTCAGCTCCTTGTGCAGGTTTGCAACTGACTCCAAAAGCAAGCAGCAGCACACAGAGAGCCCAGAGGATGGTTCAGGGAAGAGTCTGAGCCCCTAGGGAGTGTATCCAAGGGCACTTCGTTTGCTGGCAGTCTGTGAGAGAGCCTGGGGGAACTTATCATGGAATGGGTAGGGAGAGACCTCAAAGCTCAGCCAGTTCCAACTCCCTGTACCATAGGCAGGGACACCTCCCACTAGTACAGGTCACTCAAGGCCTCTCCAGCCTGGTCCTGAACACCTCCTGGGAGGCTGTGGAGCACAGAACCACCCAATGTGATCTTCCTTCATATTCTGTGCTTCTGTGCTCCACAGCCTCCCTGGGCAACCTGTGCCAGTGTCTCACCACCCTCAACCTGTGCCAGTGTCTCACCACCCTCATGCTGAACAACTTCCTCCTAACATCCACTTGCAATCTCCCCTCTCACACTTCAAACCCATTGCCCCTTGTCCTGCCATTCCCAGACCTTGTCAATAGTCCCTCCCTAGCCTTCCTGCAGCCCCCTTCACATCCTGCAAGGCCACTCCAAGCTCTCCTGGAAGCCTTCTCTTCTCCAGGCTACAGAGCCCCAACTCTCTCAGCCTGTCCTCACAGCAGAGCTGCTGCAGCCCTCTCAGCATCTTGCTGGCCTCCTCTGCACTGGCTCCAACACTTCCATGGCCTTCCTGTGCTGGGGGCTCCAGAACTGCACCCAGGACTGCAGCTGGGGTCTGAGGAGAGCAGAGCCAAGGGGCACAATCCCCTCCCTTGCCCTGCTGCCCACACTGCTCTTGCTGCAGCCCAGCACACAGTTGCTGTCTGGGCTGCACTCACACTGCAGCCTCAGCTTGAGCTTTTCCTCACCCCAGACCCTTTTCCACAGTGCTGCTCTCAGCCATTCCCCACTGCTTGACTTTCCCCCATTGAAAGAATTGGGATTTTTAATTCCATTATCAAGAAACTCTTCCTGTATCACTCAAGAAGTCTGTTAGCATGGAAATGGTTCTAATCACCTAAGTTTATTTTCCCCTTGGTGTCTATTTTTACTGCAGGCAGATGAAAGGGGTTGGGTCAGCTTCCCATTTGTTCCCAGGCAGATTCCCTTTCTGATTTTCAGTCACGCACAGCACAGCAAGAAAACAGCTCACAGGGGTGATCAAAACACCTCACTGAAACCATTTCTGCTTATTTTGTGGTTTGCAATTATTCTTTTTTTTTGTGTGTGTGTGTTTCCCTCCCCCCCCCCCCGCTTTTTCCCCCCTCACTCCAAACACNCCCCCCCCCCCCATTTTTTCCTTCATCATCACAGAACTATTGAGTCAAAATTAGGTTGCCAACATCACTTAAAAATAGATGAACTATTTTAAATCTCTAGTCAGCATTAGAATCCATAGGCAGGCTCAAAAATAAATAAGAAGGCAACTTTTCTCCTCAGAAGCAGCATAATTGCCAAAGTTATTCTTTGTTTTACCCTACAAGCCCTGAATTTCAGATTGCTGATTTTTTTTTTCCTCTCCTGATGCTGGTGAATTTCAAAGGTGTGGAAGCAAACACACAATGTCAGATTGCTGAAGGAAAAAAAAAACAAAATTAGTAATCCACTTTCCTCTTCTGCCCTGGCCTCAGCCTGCCAGGAGGAGAGGAGCATGAAGGTGAAAAGGGTAAGGAAACAATTTCTGAGAACTTGTGCAGTGGCTACAGAGAACAGCATGAAAACAGGTCTGAAACTCCTCAAAGTGCTGTGTTATCCCTGTGGTAACCTCACTCAGACAATCTTTTGCTTCCTTTTTAGACTCTGCTGTACAAGAAAATAGGCCAATGAAGGATCCAAAGGCTTTTCTATTTCACAGCCTCTCCCATATATTTGGTGGTAACAAAAAGGAAGGGAACCATTCCCAGGATGAACTTGGGGCTGTAACATGAATTATTCTATGGCTTAGGCTGGAAGAGAGCTTAAGAGATCATCTCCTCTGACCTCCCAGCCATGGGCAGGGACACTTCTCAACTAGACCAAGTTACTTGAGGACCCATTCCAACCTGGCTTTGAAAATCTCTAGGGAAGGGACATCCACCACCTCTCTGGACAATCCATTCCAGAGTCTTTCCACCCTTGTAGAGAAGGATTTCTTCCTAACATCCATCCTAAACCTATTCTCCTTCAATTTAAATCCATTTCCCCTTGTCCTGATGGTGGACACTGGAAAAGAGTCCTTATGAAGGCCAAATTTGCAGGAGATTTAAGTTCTGCAAGGGCAGAACCAATTGATCCTGTCCTAGAAGCTTAAAGTTGATAGTAACATAAAGCTGAGAGTCTAGAGGAGGGCAGCAAGATGCTGA